>JH392969.1:52395-71566 GCA_000235945.1 Homolaphlyctis polyrhiza JEL 142
AGCATGTGCGTGCGACAGCGATAACCTATTGAATGGCATCCACAGCCATCGTTGTTGTCATTGCAGGCATTCAGTGCAATGTCAGCCTCGTTGTTTGGATGAGGCGAGAGTGCTTGGTATTCAGAAAGAACGCACCTGACGACCACGACCTTTGCCGTCCTTTGCGCCTTCAATAATACCCGGCAAGTCAAGCATCTGGATCTTTGCGCCTTTGTAGTGGATAACGCCGGGCACTGTGGTGAGCGTGGTGAACTCGTATGCGCCTCTGTTGATATGAGAGCGTGAACACAACGTTGAACAGAAAAAGAACAGTAAGAATGCCGCCTATTGAATGGAAACAGTCGCACAGAGTGGAGTGCAGTGGAGCAGAGCATGCAGGATCAGCAGCTGGCGACCGCAGGAGTCGGTGCAGCCGCAGCAGCGCCACACTGCAGCCACACCGACGCTGGGCCAGACAAAGCGAAGCAAAGCAAAGCAAAGCAGTGGTCGCAGTGCACAACACGCTGCCGACTGCTGGAACCAGCAGCGTCGTTGTATTTCTCGCAAAGCAGCAACAAGAAGCCATGAGAAGCATTGGCAGTCACAGTCACAGCCACAGCCACAGTCAGAGCCACGACGCACACTTCAGAGATTGTTCCCGTGAGCTTGGACATGAGCGTTGATTTTCCTGATCATGGCGCATATTTCGTATATTCAAACAGCAGTCGGCAGTCGGCAGTCAGCAGTCAGCGGTCTTCGTCGTTATCATTGTGGTTGTCGTTGCATTCATGTCGCAGCGCAGCGCAGCGAGAGCGATGCAGCACCAACCAACAGAGGGAAACCTGAATCAATGAGAGTCGCCCAGGCGTTAGCATCGACTATGTCCAGGCCTGCAGTCATGCGCAGAGAGATGCAAGTCTTACCCGACAAAGCCGACTCGAGCAACGCCGGTCTTGGCAACATCGAATCCAACACCAGCACCACCACCACCACCACCGCTGGGCGTCAGCAGTTCGCGGCGCAGTTTTGCAAGCTTGGCTTTAAGTGTGCCCAAGTGATAAGATGTTGCTTTGTTCTTCTGAGTACGAGCCATCTCGTTCTCGATGTCCTTGATCTTCTCGATAATAGTCGACATGATGGGCGAGTCGGCGTGAGATTTGTTGTCGTTGTTGTTGTTGTTGTTTGGTTTGAAGAAAGAAAAAGCGCGAGGAGCGACATTCCAAGTTGATGTTCAATCTGGACATGATGGACCAACAACAGCAACAACAGCAGCAGCAGCAGCGACAACACAGCGCCATCTGGGCAGGAGATGGCAATAAACCAGAAACAAATCAAGCGAATTCAACAAATGCGTCGCTCTCTCAGCCTCATTCGCTGAAACGCAGCGCGAGCACAAACGCAGCAGAAACAACAATGGCTACACTATCATCAACATTACCAACAACTCCGTTACGCATCAAACAGTCAAGCAGCAGTGCGCTTCTATCCAACATAGATGCAAGCAGTTCTAAGCCGCCGCTTCCTTCAGCGCGACCATCATCCATACCTGCACTGAATCGACGCGCGTCCAGCGCTGCTCCTCTCAACCGCACAAACAGCAATGCCATTGTAATTGCACAAACACCACCTGCAACAGCATCAGGCATATCTGAAAAGGTCGTACACATCGAACCAGAGGCTTTGCATCAGCGAGCTGATAGACCGCCAGCAATCATCACAGATCTCTCAAAACCAACTCCGCAGACCCAAACACAGCCGTCGCAGCACGATTCATGGGATTCCAGCAGTCCAATCCTATCTACTGAGCATACTCCAACCTATAAACGGCAGCTGCCGCCTCCACCACCACTGCCACCAAAAGATCGTCCTCCAGCAAGGAAACCGGAACAATCCGCTATTCTCTCGGCTTCCGCCACACGGTCACAACTCGACAGTGATCTAGATGAGCACGATACATCAGAAACCGCGTTATCATCACATCGCGACTTACTCAAACTCCAAATCAAGCAGCTTCGTTCCAAACATCACCAAGAACTGCCCACAGACACGGCAAGCGTGGAAGCCAACACCGCCACATCGCGAACCAAAGACAGATCTGTGAGTCGTGGACGCCGAAAGGACCGATCGCCATCATCGCAACCAAGCGCGAGATACAATGAAGCAGCACCAACAATCATTAAACTTAAACCGCCATCGTCTTGTCCCTCCATAGACAATCTCGACTCTCATATCAACGCACAAAGATCGTCATTCGACAGTGTGACAAGCGGTCGGCCTTCAACTGTCTCGCAAAACAACGCAGCGCAAGCAAGCCAGCGAGAAAGTGTGGCACGGACATCACTCTCGCCATCCCAACGAACCAACAAAAGCACAGCAAAGTCACCGCGATCCTCAAAGAGATTGCAAACCTCGCCCAAAAAGAAACGAGTTCCAAAAGATCAAGAGACTCCCAGCGAGCAGCAAGTATCATCGCTGTTTGCTCATGTCAACCGACAGCCCTCTGATTATGAAGGATGCATCACGACGCTGCATATATCACGAACCGATATGCTGATTTCTGAAATGCATCTGAGACATCCTATTGTTCAAGCTCATTTTGTTGGTAAATAGCAACAAAATTGGTTGATATTCGATTGCCCTTTGTGTTACTTCTTGTCTCTCTTATGGTCGCCACTTGGACTTCATCCACCCTATACAAGATGTAGTCTTTGTGAAATAGCACTGACAAACTGGTATTGTGTTTACTGATGCTTCACACACACACATATTCAAACTCTGGCGATTCTGTACGCATGGGGGATGGCAATAACGGCTTGCTACTTGATACAGATACAAACACGGGGCAGTACATTCGAAAGTCGGATCCTGCACGACCCGTGACAACGTTTCACGAATCAGCTCAGATCGATTTCATCTTGCCTGTGATTACCAAGGTCAGTTCTCAGACATGCGATTGTCTGCTATGCAATCCTGCAAGCTTTCAAAAAACACTGTTGCAAGATTACAGCCAGATATCTATATTCTTGTTGCCATTGGTCTTTTCTCGTCCTCTTGACCTGATGCCTCTGCATGTGCCAATGCTTGACAATATGCGGCTGAAACAATCATCATCATCATCATCATCATGATCAAAAACATCGTTACTAAGCTCAACGCGTTTTACTCCATCATTGTGCCACAAACCAATTTTGTTACCACGATATGCCTTTGCATGTGTTACTTGTCCCCCCAAAAACAAACAATAGCCATACAACCTGCTTAGCCACCAAACCAAAACGCCAACATGGAACGAATCGATACTGCTCAACGAAGCCTATCTGCACCTGGTCAAACCAGACACCCTGGTGTTGTTTGAAGTTTTGGATATGCTGAGTTTTAGTAAGACGAAGCATAGCATGCTGTTTGGCGAGACGGACGGATGGCATCGTGTTGCTTGGGCCTTTCTTAAAGTAGTTGCAGCAAATGGTCAATCTAATACCGAGCAGGAGGTTGGTGGATCATTCATTTTTGCAGATGATATAAGGAAATGGGGATAAATGGAGACAGAAATCCTTGTCACTACCCTGTGGCGATGTGTTGATCTGCTTTTTTCCCTGGAATCCCATGCCACTTGTCTGCTCAACCCTTCTTGCACTGATTTGATTTGGACGGCTGTGTATTGCTAGATTCGATTGCAGCTGTTCAAGTATCCATGGTGGGTGCGACAAGGCCGGACCATCAATCGTGTTCCGTTTATCTACACAATCTGGCGACACAAGACACGTACAAAATATCCATCCACCTTGTTTGTTGAGATCAAGGCACATGGACGTGTCGAGATGCGCAAAGTGACAACACGACCCCAGCGACCGAATGAGATTGAAACGGGACGCATTGGGTACGATCAGTTGGTCAGTCTGTATGCCACCAAAAAACGGCCAATGGAAACTACGATGCGAAGTATTATCAACTTGAATACTGAGGTTTGATGGTTTGAATCCCACTGTTTGCTTCCATTTTCGCTTGTTTGTTTGTTGAAGGAAGCCGCCGTTTGCTCTCTGTCTGCTACTCGCTCTGCTAAAATACTTGCTATTGTCTGTTTGATCATGGCTTGCTTTATCTGTATTTCTCCGATAGCATGCATGGCGTCGCAAGGAAGGTCAGCCTTGCAAGATCCCAAACAAAACCATGCTTCGAATCCATGCAGGAGAGCAGTAAGTTGCTTGATCTGGCAAATCATCATGTATCATGCAAAGGCACACAGAGCAGCAGCACAACGAATTAGGAGAAGCACCAGCAACAACAGCTAACAAATCTATATCTGTTCATGCTTGCTTGATAACTGTTATCGATGACCTCTCCTTGGTACTCTGCTGCTCAATCGACTTCAGCGGTGCATTTGCCTGTGCGTTTTCAAACAATGGCATGATTCTGGCCGTCGCATGTGTCAACCGCTTAAGCTATCCAATCAAACTCTATGATGTGATCACAGGCGATCGCATAGGAATCCTAGAAGGCCATCAGGATCTTGTTTATCAGCTGCTGTGGCTGCAAGATGATTGCGAGATCCTGTCTGCATCGGCTGATGGCTCTGTCAGGATATGGCGATTCTTTAGCGATGGAAGCGCAAACTTGGCTGCCATATATCAGCACCCGACGTTTGTTTACACAGCGTGTTTCCAGAAGCTGGCAGGGGCATCTGGAAAGGAAGGCAGTAACATAGATGGAAGATCAAGGAGCCAGGCAAAAGGTCGAGAGATGACAGGCACTGAGGAGATGCCATCAGCAGGGTAAGATGCAGTGATAAGACTGGCGTCCCTTTTTGATAGTGGATGATGTGTCTGACTATAATGGTTGTTGAAATCAGGCCAAGATTGCTTGTGACAGGTGCATACGACGGCGTGATCAGGTTCTGGGCACACTCAACTAGATCATCAGCATCGTTGTATGTGCCGCAGCATGCAGGCTCAAGCAGTCCTGGCACTCACGGCGGAAACACCAAAGGCAATGTGATAGTCAAGCCACTGCAGCGTTTACAGGGACACGCATGCAACATCAACGCGCTTTCATTTGACAACGAGGGACACCGTCTGTTTTCTGCAGACGCACAGGGAGTTTTGAAAATCTGGAGCTCACGCAAGATGCTCATTGCACAGCCAACAACTTGTCTTGACGATCTGATTGGCGACGACGGCACGCTGGACTATGACTGCATCAAGTCCATAGATATGATGGGTGGACACGCCATCCATTCGCTGATCATGCATCCTGCTGGACGTCGCTTGATTGTCCAGACATCGCACTCCATCCACACGCTTGATATACGCATCTTCCGGTTCCTTACACACATGAAGATTCCAGTCGGCGGTGTGGATGTCAGTGCTTTGATGGCCGCTGGTGCAGGTGGCGCTGGCACTAATGCGATGCTTGGAGCTGCACCGGCGGCCGACAAGCATGGCTCAGAAGCAATCAGCCGTGCAAGCAGTGCAGAATATCTGCCTGGTCCACCAAGACCGTTTGGAGCCGATGTATCAGCAACTGCACGCCACCAACCCGTTGCAATGGCTGCAATCCTTGGAACATCACCCGGACACATATCGCCAGCACACAGACTCGGATCTGTTTCAAGCAAGGTGTTTACACGGGCATGCATCTCGCCTTGTGGAACTTGGATTGCGTGTGGATCTCCTCTGAGACATGGCGGACAAGTATTTGTATGGCGATTCGAGACAGGCCATCTTGTTGCAGCATATGACTCGCGACATGTTGTTGGATGGAACGATGCGACAGAAGATGCTGTGATGGAGAGTTACTCTGACGAGGATGACGATCGTCGCAGCGACACGAAGCGGGAATCGTCAAGAAGAAACTCGCGAGCCAGTCAAAGTCGCAGCTCAAGTCCCGCCAAAAGAAGACCACACTCGCGTGCTCGATCGCGCTCGCGGTCTAGACCACGCTCAGGATATGGAGCAGCAGTTGGCTTGCGAGAGACACATCTTGGCACGCATTCTAATGATAGATCTCCACCTGTTGTCAGCATTGCCTTTCATCCAAAAGACCACTACATGTGCTTTATTGCATGGGGTGCTGATGAACCCGTGCGTGTTTGGACATGGGATCCAGATACTCGAGATATAGGGCTGGGAGCCTACGAGGTACAATCAGCAATCTAACATCTTCTGTGCCTTTATAGAACTGACTGCTAACACAACAAACTGCACAACAACGCAAACACACAGGTTGCTGAGAATGTGGGTGCAGATGCGACTGCATTGAGTTTCTTTGATGTGGACAAGATTGTGGCAAAGAGCCTCTCGTCAAGACTCAATCTCGCAGACTCTGCAGAGATTCTCAACATCCCAGCACAAAAGCTGCCGCCACAGTCATCTGTGGGATCTGCTACAAGGTCATCGGTGTCGCCGATTCGTAGAAAGCTCAAGTCGCGCATATCGGAAGGGCGAGAGGCGGGAATCGACTAACAGTAGAATGAATGGCCGATTCATTGGCACATATCCTCAGTACAGTGCGGCAGATCGGGGGATTTACTTGGCGATGATACAATCAACAAAAGTCGGAAAGCATGTGGATTGTGCATTCATTGACTAAACTCAAGGTGCTGAAAGAAAGCAGCCGAATCGCTTGGGTTTGGAGGGAATTTGTTCCGGAAGTTGGTTACTCAACATCATTTTCGCCATCATCCTGGGCATCTTCGTCTGCTTCATCGTCACCGTCCGCAGCACCACCGTCTTCCTCCTCGACATTGATGAAGCCGCACTCGATTGCAAAGCGTGCATTACGCTCTGCTTCATCGGGATTGAGGGTGGAAAGGAACTGGTTGATCTTTTCGACATCCTCAAGCAGTAGACCCTCTGAATCAATCAAGCAGGCAAGCAGATCTCGTTAGAACACCCATCACATTCAACATGGTTGGTAGACAGCCTGTCGATTAGCACAAACCTTGAGCATAGCGTGGCAACTCTGAGAACCACTTGGCACGTTCAAGCTGTGACTCGGACGGCGACTCGGGTAGCGGAAAGACGAGAGAGCCATCCTCCTGCAAAAAGGTGTTATAAATAGCCTTGAGCTTTGCCTCGTGCTCTTGGCGCTCCTTGATTGCCTTTTGACGATCTGCGATTCGCTCCACACGAATGATCTTGCCACGCTTTTGGATATGTTCATATGTTTTGGAGACATCGGCGTCGAATAGTGCATGGGCACTTTGACCGCCGCTGTAAAGCCTGGAGTTCACAGATCATCTGCGTCAGTTGCATAGCTTGGGATACGGACATGAAGTGGAATTTCAGGTGGTAACAAGAAGCAGCAGAGGCAGAACATGCCAAACCTTGTGAAGAACATGTCGATTCCGGATTCGCCCAGTGATCGGGTGAACTTGATGATCATGGAGTTGATGACGCAGGTCTTGGCCTCTGCAGCCCTGCCAACGATTTCGAGTGAGAGTGCACGCATGAGCAGCGCCTCTTCGACACTTTCAGTCTGGAACTTGGGGTGTTTCTTGAGAGACTTGACAACATCATCAAAGTCGGTGTATTCAGAATAGGGCACGAGATCTGGGTGGATCTCTGCCAAGTCTGCATCGGATGAGTTGAATTCTGCAAGGATCTCATCGGCAAGGCCTGGATACTCTGCAATCTCATCTGCAGCAGAGGGCGTCTTTGTTGCCTTGGGTGTGTGGATGGTCTCGATGGTCTTCTCTGACTTGGCTGTCGTGGCTGCAGAAGCAGAAGCATCAGCAGCCGGTGCCGTTGTCATCGTTTCGTCGTTTGCTGTCTTGGTGATGATCTATAGATGGCGACAGGCATAGTGACAGGCAGCAGGAATGGGACAGCATGTAAGTTGAGTGGCTTGATGTGCCAGATCGCAATCGCGATAGTATCTGGCTGGCAGATTAGCAAGGAGGAGCAGAAACCCACCGTCTTGTCGAATCCAGTCTTGAGATGATCAATAGTCAGCTTTTTGTTCATGAGATTATCCAGCACAGTGAGCTGCGCTGCGATAGCAGACTGGCGGGCCGCAAACTGGCCCAATGTTTCGTCGATCATGGTCTTGGCAGCCTGGATCTCAGCCGACAGATCCAGAGGAGAGTGCGACTCCGCCGCCGCAGCAACATGAGCGGCAGCCTGGTCTCGCACAGCAGCGATGGCATCGTGCCACGGACGGTGAGTGGGCAGCACCGGACCCCAGTCAGGCGCCTCCCACTCGCGCGGCCACGCATTGATGCGCCGCATTGACTCGCTGCGGATCGGCTCTGTGTACTGTGCCTCGACCTTGGCCTGCAGTCCGTCCAGCGCAGCCACCAGCAGCGCACCTGCATCTTGCGTTCCATCATTGGTCTCGTTCTCGCTCTTGTTGGTCTCGCCGGCAGCGACTGCGGCAAGAGCAGCCTCAGCCTCGTGCGGAAAGTCACGCAGGAAGCGGGCCGTAGTCTCGTGCTCCAGCCGCAGCAAGTCGCTCTGGTCCTGTCGCTCGCGTCGCTCCTTATGCACCTGCGACTGCTTCCAGCGGATCATCGACTTCTTGTCGACATTCGGGCTGCCGTTCATCCAACGCATTCATCCAGTGATCAGGTGTTGCCATCCACACTCGTCAGCCCTCGCTCTCTTTCATACTCTCTTTGTTGGCATAGTCTGCTGCACGAAACTGATAATGCTTACTGGCACTCGAAATCCTCGTCGTCACTGAGTTCAATACGGTCCCATTTGCTATAGTCTGTCGTTGTTGGCGGAACCAGCAATCAGTGCAATCGGCGCAATCAACCATACAAACGACGCCGACAACAGCAAGGCCAGCACAGAGTCAGCGCCAGAGCCAACAGTATGCAGACTAGCACACAGACTGAGCATAGAACACTAGAGAATACACAGAAGCACCAAGCATGAAACCCAACTGACCGATTCCAGCTCGCTTTGTTGCCATATTCGGGCTGTTTGTTGGTGTGTTGATAGTGTTTCAGAGAAACTCTTGGAATTCTCCTTTGTTCTCTCCGACTCTCTCTCTCTCTCATTGGGCAACAGCAGCATCCCAAACACGATCCCCATCTTCCCACTGGCACATCCCAGCTCAGACCCTGCCTTTTATTTTAAAATACTTTTCGTACCAGTCGACAACTTCCTGGTCAGTCGTCTCAAGTCGCAGCTGTTTCCAATCAATGCGATCATAATGCTCCTTAAACCAATATACACAGACGCTGACCGATGCACAGCGCATTACTGCCGGTGTAACCATCAAGCCACCAGTCTCCATCAAGAATTTGATGAGCGGTATGCGGCGATATCTAGTTGCCTGTATAAGTGCCTCGACACTGTATCCACCACCGACACGAGCGTGTAACCACTGTGCAAGATCCAGTCGTCCAGACTGCGCAAATGCGTTCATCATTGCGGGGATAGGTTTGGCTCCATGCTTGTCCATGAGCCATTCGGCCAGAAACCATTGCTTTCCAAGCAGTGCGTATCGCAGCATGTCGTCAACAGCCTCTTGGTCCGGCGGAGAGGACGATCTGAAACCTGCGTCAAGAATAAAGAAACGGCCCTTCCAAGCGTGGTCGTGGTACCAATACTGCTTTTGACTGGTGCCACTTGCTTGCCAGAGAAAGTTGAACATCTCGAGCGAATCACATGTTGCCAGCATGAACATGTTCGGCGTGCATTCGTCTGGATAATGAGTGTAGAGCCAATGTACAATATCAATATGGCCGCGATAAACAGCGTGTTGAAGCGACCGTCCACAGCAGCTATATCCATGTTGGTGAAGCCACTTGACAACTTCAAGGTGGCCGCCTGAAGCAGCACCATACATTGCGTGTTTGGTACAGGTATATCCATGCTCGTGAAGCCAGACAATACTTTCAAGTCGCCCGTATTTCGCTGCCAGATCCATTGCTGTTTTGGATATAGGGTTTCCGATGCAGTTGTCGATGCAGTACTGTAACAGCTCTATGCGACCAAATGCCGCAGACCAATCACGAAGATCGGCAAAGGCGCTGTTGTGGGGATCTGAAATGATATCGATGAGCCAGAACACGATATCGACGCGACCACACATGATTGGGTTGTGGAGACAGTGAGCGGGTAATGAGCGGCATTGCAACGGATCTGCTGCATGGATGTCCTTTGCCAGAACCAAGTTGCAGTGGTGCACAGCAACCTTCAGCGCGTTGCGAATCCATACAAATATCGTCGTACCACCAGTATATGCCTGTTGAATCTTGTGTACGGCTCGCTGTACTATGTCGGCATTGTTATGGCCAACAGCAGCTTCAAACGCCTTGCTCTCTATGCTGCAGGATGCAAGCTTATTTGAAGGTATTGGCGCTATCAATCGCTCCAAAGTCGAAGCTGGCGCGCATGAACCCACACAAAAGGCAAAGTCGCACAGGTCGGCTCGTGTAGGCTGAGAATTAACAGGATCGCACAGAACTGGTATCAACAAGTCGACAAGATAAGCGCACGACGATCTGAGCCATGGGTCGAGAACAGCATGTGTATGCAGGAACTTTGCAAGGTCTTTGATCAACGGCACTGATCGCTTGTTATCGTCGAGATCATCAAGATCGTCAGGACTGCTGGAATCATCAGGGTCGCTCATATTCTCTGGACTATCGGAATGGTCCGAACCAGCAGGAGGCTGATTAGTGTTGGGAGTATCATCATGTGTAGTTTCGAACGGTTGGATATCCTGCTCGTGGTTGCTGCTGGCATCGCTATCGCTGCTGGTATCTGAGTTGCTATCGGACTGTAGATCGACATCCAGATCCAGGTCGATGTCAATGTCGATGTCGATGCCAATGTCCAAGCTAGGAGTGCCACCAAGAACGAGACCAAGCGCAGCCATGCGCCGCAGCCGCAATCGCTCGGCGGCAACAGAGAGAGCCTGAGCGCGGGTCAGCGGCAGCGTCAGCCAGCCGTGCTGCTGAGCCACAAGAGGCCCCGCAAACTGCATGATCCGCTGCTGCAGCTCTACTGGAAGTCGGCCCATCTGCTCAATGACCCATTCACCATCGTTGCTGCTATCTTCCGTATCATGTTCGTGCCCACGTCCATGTTCGTGCTGCTGACTCCGCTTTTGCTTGCTGCTGGGCTCGTGGTTGTGGTTGTGGTTGTGGTTGATGTGACACTTTTGTTGGCGCTGTCGCTCCAGCTCGGCATTGCGCCTGATGCAAGCTGGCCCTTATGAGAGCAAGAGCAGGAGCAGGAGCAGGAGAAGCAGCTGTGGTTCTGGCTGCGGCTGCGGCTGTTGCGGCCATCGATGGCAGAGTCTTGCATTTGTGTGGCTGCGGAGCCAAAATCAGGCTTTGATTGCTTTTGTGGCCAATGGCATCGACTATCGCTTGCCATCGCAGCCATCGCAGCCATCGCATGCCATCGCATGCTATCGCTTGCCATCGCCCAGTCAGCGAATCGCAGATGTTCTTAGAAAAGACTCTGTCAGCGTAGATCTGCAGCGATCGACCCCGATGGTACACGATGGCGCACGATGGCGCACGATGCCATCTGCGGTGCGTGGGAGAGCAGTCGCTGCCATCATCTCTATGGTTATCGGCACAATCGCAGCCATCGATGCTTATCGCCCACTATCGCCTGCCATCGCATGCCATCGCACATCATCAGAGGGGTCCCTGAGCCCGACCATTGCTTGCAGAGTCTGTTCCGCGTCAACGCATCGTCCAAAAAGCAGCCAATCAACCAATGGGCCGGTCGATCAATTGATCTGTCTGTCTGTCTGACTTTCCGGACACAAACCACAACACTCCGCGCAGCACCATCGTCGTCATGACCACTGCTAATGAGCTGCCTGGACGCTCTGCTCAACTCTCCCAGCTTCGCTGCATCTTTGGAGAGGTTGGCAGGCACCGAAACCATAATGGCGATACCAGCCTGGCAAACTATTGGACTGACCCTTACTGCTACCGGCAACCTTGCTAACCAACTGTGCGGCTTTCAAGTCAAGCGACACTGTGCCGCCTGCAGTCTTCATCAATGGACATCCAGCAACAGGAAAAACAACGGTTCTCAGACACCTGTTGGGAGCGACGCAAGGCATCCAAGCAGCCCGAGTTGCCTGGATCAACTGTGTCGAGACCTTCACCCAGCGGCTGCTATTTGAGCAGATTCTGAACCAGCTTGCAGGCGTGATGCCGCTAGCAACCAACGGATATGCTGTGCACGCCAGGTGCGAATATGCTGATGAGTTTGTCGATGGTCTGCGGCAGCTGTGCAACGATCAGGACCGGACATTTGGCCAACGAGTCTCTCGGTTTGTGGTACGGCAGTTGTTGCAGTGAATAGATGCATTGCTATTTCGAATAGTGTGCTGAGTAACCTGACTATGGATGCGGGATGCGGGGATGCTGATTGAATATGCGCAGGTTTTGGATAAGGTGGAAGCATTGCGCAACATTGGATCTGCAACGCTATTGACGATGCTGCTCAAGTTGGCTGAGCTTGTGAGTGATACAACTTGTTATTGGCAAAATGCAATGCGATACAAACCTGCATCGTAACTTGACTGACCCACTGCGGTCTGGTTGAATCGTATCACGAATCTGTTTAGACACACCTGAATATATGCGTGATCATGGTCAGCTCGCTGTGCTGGGATAATATCTGCGAAAGCGCATCTGCTATCGAGCCAATTCAAATCACATTCCCACCCTACACAAAAGATATGTCCGAGGCTTTCTCCAATCAATGGCAACGTTAGATGTGGTATAATGGCAGTTGATTCGACTGACACTGATGATTGTACTTGCTTGCCGATGCGTGGGGTTGGGATAATTACAGGAGACGCTGGCGATCATTGCAAAGGACTGTCCCAAAGATGAAGATCCAGACTTCTTTCTTGCTTTTGTCGAAGTACTCTATACCGTATTCCAGCTACCGTGCCGCAACTTGAACGAGCTCCGACACATGGTTGCGATGCTGTTTCCGAAATACGTGCAACCTGTCCATGAGGGAAAGTGTAAGTCATGCAGATCCTATCAAAAGCAACAATCCCATCGAGGATGTGTTTCGAAGTCTATTGAATAGGCATGATAGGATAGGATAGGATAGGATAGGATATAAGTGATTGACAGCAACACTTGTCGCATGCACTGAATGACCGTTATAGTTACGCGCAACCAGACAGCCAAACTGTTTGGTCATGTCTCAAAGCACATTCAGGAGGCACTACATTCGCTTTATCTGCGTAATCTATCTTCATCCGAATGGGAGCGTCAAATCAGTGACTCGTCGTCAGTTGCCGCCGTGCCCACATCAAGCAAGTTGCTCTGTCTGACTGGAGATTGCTATCTAGTCATCACTTTTCATAACCGAAACGATCAATTAACACAGCATTGCGATACTGACTGCTCTATTCTTCCATGTGCACTCATTGCAGACAAGGCGCTTGATCTGCCATTTTACACAAAGTTTCTGTTGATTGCGTCGTTTTTGGCATCGTACAATCCACCCAGACTTGACGTGCGGTTTTTCACAAAGGGACGCGAGGACCGTAAACGCGTCAACAAGAAAAGCGGCGTTGAAAATGCAAGCAAGGTAAGCTCTCTTGTACGTTCTCCACACTCGTTGTACCTTGACCAGATTCAAGTATATAGAGAAAGGAGCAAGTTGTTTTGAAGTGCAAACAACACTACTAATGCTCTTGACTGCATTGCTTGTACAATATAAACTGCTGTTTGGAATACACACACACACACACACAAAACTCAAAACAAACTTGATCACTCGACTGTGGCTTGAATGACGACCATCTGTATTTGATAGATGCGACAACAGTTACTGGGACCCAAACCTTTTGCTGTTGAGCGCATGCTGGCAATATTCTACAACATTGTAGACGATGAAGTTGATCTTGGATTCAATGTACATCATCAGGTAAAAGATCACATAATCCCCCCCCCCCCAAACTGCAGCCATAATCTTGTGTCAACTCTCGCACACCCCTCGTCCTTTTACAACATTCTAACAATACTGTGTGTCCATGTGTTATAATCTTGTTTGTGGATGATTTGCTCTCTCACTTTAACATAACAATCGTCATCATTTAGATTGCTACACTTGTATCCCTCAGATTGTTGATCAGAATATCATCCATGGACAATCTAGATGCTGCTCGCTGCAAGTGTAATGCAAGCTATGAATTTGTTGCGGCAGTTGGTGCATCGGTTCGATTCGATCTCTCCAAATATCTCTTTGATTTCGTTCATATCTGATCTCTCTCGCTTTCTCTCTCTCTCTCTCTCCTTTTCTATGTATACACACACGCAATATCCGCTATCGGCAGCAACAAGAGCAAATGAATGCAATCGAATGAGACTCTTCGTCTATTGACCTCTTTCAGCAAGTGCAATCCAGTGTTTTAACTTTGTCCTATTTGGCATCAATCGGTCTCTCTGACAGCATAGCACACTTGAAAACACACACGCAATCAAACGGAATACAATAGACAGAGTATAGCCCCAATGATCAAGACGGAGATCGTGCATTCAAGGAAGAAACGAGGATGGAGAAGAGGACGAGGACGTATCCAAGTGACAGATGAGCAGGATTAAAATGTGCGATAAGCCACACAAATGGCTAAAAGCGTTCAGGTTCCCCACACTCTCGTATACCCAAATCTCTCCATCTCTTTTCGCAGTTTCCTCCATTGTTTTTTATTGGAAGCGATGATTGCTGTTTTTGGCTTAGTGCTTTCCAGACTCGACCTTCTTGAGGTATGCCTCAGCATCGGCCTTGAGCTTCTGGTACTCGGATGCCTTGGCGACGGAAGAGCTATTGGACGCATGGTGTAACAACACAGATGGGTATTTCGAGTCGCCAAAACATCGCCGTCAAAATCAAGTCGATATGGAGCATTCCACAAGTCATATGGGAAACAAGATCAGCGACAGAATGCCAACAATTTTACAAAATACATCCTCTTGTTCAACAAGTACAAAAGGGTTGAGGAACATGAACGAATGTCCATTGAATACATCTCAAGATCCAGCAAAGACATATTCATCCTCAAGTGTCTACTTTCAAGAAAGAAGCTATAGAACAGATACAAGGCAAGAAACCTACACAATGTTGACCCATTTGTTATCAGGAGCTGCAAGACAGCAGGATGAGATTGGCGCAGTGCATCGAGATCATCAGTGGCAGGAGCAACAAAAGCAAACAAAGTCAGTTTGTATTCAGGGATATTGAACCGAGAGTAGATGCTGGCTGGCACAAGCGAAGAGATCAGCACGGCGGGACAAGTTGAAGCCGACAGATTTCTGCCGATAGACGAGGTGCACTGTGCTGCGCCTAGTTGGTTGGTTGATTTTGAATGCTGGACAGAGGATATGTTTCGTTGGTTGGGTTGCTGTGAAAGGGCAAGCGAGATTCGAGTATACTGATCCCGCAGAGGCTGCCACTCAAGCCGAGAGACGAGCTGGCTGGCTGGCTGGCTGATGGCAGCTACGGCGATGAGAGTAGGGTGCAGTGTGTTTGCTGGTGGCCAACAGTTGGCAGGCGCAGTGTAGGCAGAGCCACTGTGGTGCGTGGACGCTTTGCCACCTGCGAGTTGGGTGTCCCGCCGTGTCTCTCTCTCTCTCATCATCTTGTGCCAGCACAAGCCAAACCAAGCCAAGCAGCACGACGACAACTGGCAGAAAGGGTTTTACCGTCCGACAGCTTGGTGTGGATGTAAGCGACGCCAAAGTAGGCGGTGGCGCCAGTGATGAAGAAGGGGAAGTAGAGCTTCAAGAAGTGGGCAGGCCAAATGCGGGCGCCAAAGAGAGTGGGATACGCTGCTGCCGACATTGCTGCTTCTTCTTCTTGTGACGGCAAGAGTGTTGGTTGGTCAAATTCCTCCAAATTCAGTTTGAATTCCCATCGCACATCAGTTCATTCTCCTTCTCATATCCAGAAATTAAAAGCTAGATTCGATTTAGAGCACAGGGCCAGCAGCAATGACCTCGGGAGCAGCCTTGTCCTCGTAGGTCTTGAAGTTGTTGGTGAACAGGTGTGCCAGCTTGTGGGTGGTCTCAGTGTAAGACTCGGGGGTGCCGAGCCACGAGTTGGCAGGGTTGAGGATCTCGTCGGGGACGCCGGGGCAGGTCTTGGGAATGTGCAGACCAAAGATGGGATAGGTGTCGTACTCGACGTTGGCGAGCTCACCGCTGTGGATGGCATCGATGATTGCGCGCGAGTACTTGAGCGAGATGCGCTTGCCGACACCGTACTTGCCGCCGTTCCAGCCAGTGTTGATGAGCCATGCGTCGGCCTTGTGCTGCTGCATCTTCTCGGCGAGCATCGATGCGTACTTGACGGGATGCCACACAAGGAAAGGTGCACCAAAGCAGGTCGAGAAGGTAGCCTGAGGCTCAACAACGCCAACCTCGGTACCGGGGATCTTGGCGGTGTAACCCGAAATGAAGTGGTACATGGCCTGCTCGGGGGTGAGCTTGGAGACGGGAGGCAGAACACCAAAGGCATCGCATGTGAGCATGATGATGTTTGTGGGGTGAGTGGCGATGCAGGGGATCTTTGCGTTGGGGATGAACTCGATGGGGTAAGCGCAGCGAGTGTTCTCGGTCAGCGATCCGTCGGTGTAGTCAACAACGCGTGTCTTGGGATCAAACACAACGTTCTCAACGACTGAGCCAAAGCGGATGGCGCCAAAGATCTCGGGCTCCTTCTCGGCCGACAGATCAATGCACTTGGCGTAGCAGCCGCCCTCGATGTTGAACACACCGTCGTCGGACCAGCAGTGCTCGTCATCGCCAATCAGGTTGCGGTGGGGATCGGCCGAGAGTGTGGTCTTGCCGGTGCCTGCCAAATAGTGCGTGATGGGAGCCATGTCAGATATTGGCTGTTAGCTATCGAGACAGGCTCGCCACAGAGAGCATGCACGACTCAATTGAATGCTTGATTGGCCCATCAGATTGTGGTTCTTACCAGACAGGCCAAAGAAGAGAGACACATCGCCCTTGGGACCCTCGTTGGCAGACGAGTGCAGCGAGAGAACGCCACGCTTGGGCATCAGGTAGTGCATGACGGTGAAGACACCCTTCTTCATCTCGCCGGCATACTCGGTGCCGAGAATGACCATCTCGTTGCGCTTGAAGTTGACAGACACGGATGTGGTCGAGGTCATGCCAGTGGTGTAGCGGTTGGCAGGGAACTGGCCAGCATTGTAGATGGTGAAGTCGGGCTCGCCGAAATCAGCAAGCTCCTCGGGTGTGGGGCGGATGAGCATGTTGTTCATGAACAGGGCTGGATGCAATACACACAGGACATCGAGTATATGGTTGGTTAGGCAGCCAGATCCACAGCGAGTCAAGCTGCTTGCTCTTGACATATCCCAAACCAGAGTGAACCAGACTCACCGTGGTATGCACGAGCGCACACAACGCGGACCTTGATGCGGTACTTGGGGTCCCAGCCAGCAAAGCCATCAAACACATAGAGACGCTCGCGGGTGTTCAGGTAGTCAATGGCACGCTCACGGTTGACCATGAACGAGTTCTCAACCATCTTGAAGTTGACGGGTCCCCACTGTTTGCAGCGCATGCGGTCGAGGCGAGCAGATCAGTGCGGCGTGGCAGTGCAGTTGAAGATAGCAGCAGCAACAGCGTTTAGGTCGTTGTCAGACCGCAGGCAGGCAGGCATGCAGGCAGGCAGATGGACATGCAGCCAAGAAGCATAGCGATTAATTCATAGACATACCCAGATGTCGTTGGTGGTCTCGGGCTCATCGACAATACGCTTGTCCTTGGGCGAGCGGCCCTTCTTCTCGCCAGAGTTGGTGGCCAGAGCACCAGCAGATGTGATGGCAGTGCCGACTTCGTGGATGAGAGCCTCCTCGTACAGAACGGCAGCCGAGGCTGGACAGGTTTACAGCAAGCGATAGACAGGCGGGCAAAGCAGCAAGATAAAGCAGCGTGGCGATAACAGGAATGAATGGATGTCAGCAGACGAGACAGATACAATTAAAGGACTGCAGCATCAATTGTTTGTTGCTGGCTGGCTGGCTGGCTGGCCGGCTCATGGAGCTTTGGCTGCAGCAACAGTCGCTTGAACGACAGGCCGCATGCCGCATGCCTCATGCCTCATGCGGCACACTAGCACATTGCCGCAACTCTCCATGGCATTCTTCCGGATGCTGCTCCTCATCCTCCTTCACAGCTGCATCTGCTGTTCGGAAGTGGCGGCGGCAACCGTGCTGGCAGCGGGACTCGGGTGGCAACAAGGCAGAGCGAGCAACGAGGGTTACAAGCACAGCACGGCACAGCACGGCATGGCACAGCATTGAGTAGCAGGGCACAGCACAGCACAGCGTAGGATAGGATAGGATAGGATGGGATGGTACAGCAGAGTGTTGCAGAGCCCTCTGTGAAGAGAGCCCACGGCGTGCGCCACCTGCTGCGTCGGTTCTCGCGCGTTCGCCGTTGCAAACAGCTCGGCGATCAGGAACCGCCGCCGCCGCCGCCGCCACTGCTGTCGCTGGTGCTGGTGCTGGTGCTGGCCATGGGCCCAGTCCCAACAACAGCAACAGCAACAGCAGCAGCAGCCTGTGCTTATAGCAGAAGCCATTGCACTGGCAACTGCCCTGGACAGCTGGGCAATCGGTTGTCTCTGCCACCCTCCCGAGCCAAGACATGAAAGCAGCACAGCAGGATATATAGGAAAACCATTGAATGCCAGATGGTGCAAGCTACTTACCGTTGCGGATGATGGGCTTGGAGTAGTTCACACCAGCATCGCGGTGGAGTGCGTCGTGGATTTCGTCGTGAACTTCGGGTGCGTCCTCGTGCAAGACCATTGTTAATAGGTTACGTTGGGGGTTGTTGGTGCTGTTCGCTGTGAAGGCAACTTTGTGAATATCCGCTTGCTGGCTGATATTTGCGTTTATAAATTTTTTGCGTGCGGGTCGCGTGACGATGGCGCTGCTCGCACATGAGCTCACAGCTGTGCTCGGCTGCCTGTGCCAGGACGGCCAAAACACCTGCAACAATTAGTCCGCTTGCTCGCTGGGCTGCTCGCTGCTCGCTGCTGGTTGCTTGGCTTCATTTCGGCATTCTCCATATCCATGACGATCGCTATGCATCATTGCTCTCTCCCAACTGCCGATCGCCAGTTCTTTGCTCAACAGGCACGATCCAAAGTCTGCGGATTCAGAAGCCTGCTGCGAGGCCATTGGCTTGCTGGCTTGCTGGCTTGCT
>JH392969.1:71666-82679 GCA_000235945.1 Homolaphlyctis polyrhiza JEL 142
ATCAATGCATCAAGGAACATGAACACGGCATGCCAGTCGATTGTCGGCGATGGAGATGGGACCGAGTGTATTCAAGATGCATGGTTACAGATACACAAACAAACACTGATATCAATCGCATGGCAGAGACGACTCGGTCTACAGATAATCATCATGCCTCAGGTGGATGATCGCAAGAGAATGGTAGGCACTACTCTGCTTAGATCTCTGCTGATAGCAACGCCGATGGCAGATACATGGATACCAGTCAATTAATGTCAAAAGACACAGTTTAATATTTGTTTAAAAGAGGAGAAAGCGGGAGGGAGGAAAAGAAAGAAAAGGGAGGCGGTCAAATGGGCAAGTGTGTGAGGGGACGATGAAACTCGATCCAAGGATCTCTCGAGAATGCTCATCAGAAAAACGTAGGTATGTTGATGAGAGTGCATGCGTGCGCGAGTGAGTGGAAAATGATGGTGGAGATTGTGATGGATAGTCTCTGTTGTGTTGTGATTCAAAAAGTGCAATCGGTGAATCGAATACTTGTCGGACATGAATTGATTAGACACGTACAGACAAGTGGATTGTGTTGCTGTTGCTGTTGCTGTTGCTGTTCTTGTTGTTGACGGTGTTGATATCAAAAGATCATCGCAAGAAACCATCAGAGAAAGCCTTACGAAACTGTCGCTTGTTGAGAAGTACGCCTGCCTTGTATTCACCCGCGTACTGCTTGTCTGTCATCTCGACATATCCTTGCGGCTCGCATCGTGACTATGATTCGAAATCAACAACAAAGACAAGACTTGATAAGTACAAAATGCAAAAACACTCTATATAGCAGCCGCAGACAATATGTACATAGTTCGAGCGTGTGCTGTTGTTGTACCTTGTGAGACGTATAAAATTCGCGATAACCACCCTCCAAAACGTAAATGTCTGGGAAGAACAGATTGGGGTAGTTCATATCATTTGCCTTGCGATCCATCTCGCGGAAATGCAGTGCCCTTGATGAGCCAATAGAGAGACATGTCAGTAAAACCAATAGCTGCCAGAAGATGGAGAGAAGCTATTCAAAACAACAGAGGCAGCAGCAGCAACAGCAACAACAACAACAAATTACATTTGTGGTGCACGCTGCGCAGAGTATTCGCAATGGAACACAATCACTGTACGGCGTTCGGGCAATGACGGATTCTGGAAAAACGAGTTCAGAGCTTCGACGCTAGTGATGTTGCGAGCGCCGCTTATATGGCCTCCATCAAACTCGTAGGGATATCGACAGTCAATCAGATGGAACTCGTGAATCTTGCCGCCATATTTGCCATCCAAAACATCCAAAAGCTAGTAACAGTTACACAAAGTCGTTAGATTGCATTGATCAATTGTGAAGATGTTGTTGTTGTTGCTGGGGGGGGGGGGAGAGTTTACTGAGAGAATATGCCAGATGGGTCAAGACTCACCGTGTCAATGCTGATGCGACGAATCATGTCTTTTCCGGGAACAAGTACACTCGGTAGTAGGGTATCTTTGGCAGTGCTCTGATGACCCAAGTCAAAACTGTCTGTGCTACTTCCATGACCTGTCTGTGCCGAGAGCATGGGTGCTGCGCCAGAATAGATGCTATGGGAGGAATGCTGTGATGCGCCGAATCCAATCACGGTGTTGCACCGTCTCATCTTGACGGGTGGGATAATGGCCTGTTGTGATTGCTGGTGCTGCTGGTTCTGGGCATGCGTGAATCGGCTGCTACTTGACGCTATGCCAATCGTTCGACAAACCGTTGCCTCAACTGTGCCATGCGGCATATCCATATCCACATCCATATCAGATCCAAGCCGAGTGCGACCGGCAGCAATACATCCAGATCCGGACAACTGCTGCATTAATGGCAGCCGTGATGAGCCTTGGAATAGAAGCGAACTGTGCTGCTGTTTTTGCTTAAAGAGCTGCTGTGATAGGGTCGAGTCGCTAGAAGCCACATTAAGAAATCTGCCATCTTCTTCGTTATCCTCCATGTCACTGGTATGAGTCCTGCTCCTGGAAGATCGGATATTGGTCATCAAAGACGAGGAGCCGGATTTGGTATTTGTGTTGGTACTGGTTTGGACACTGATGCTTGCACTAGAGCAATCAATGAAGTTGTTTGAGAAGGTGGTATCATCCAGATCGCTAGCATCATCGTCGTCGTTTTCTATGGCGGTTCGAGATCTTTGCGAAGAGGAATGGGACAGCTGTTGGTACACTAGACGGGTTTGTTCTGCGGATGAAGTGCTGCTTGAATCACGCTTGATGGTCTTGAGGAGCAGCTGGAGCGCACAGAATTGAGAATATCACACCAAATCAGACATTGATATATCGGTATAGCCAGCATTCATCACTGACATAAAGCGAGCCACACAGGCGCAAAGGCACATACTGATCGAGTGGATTGTGTTGACTGCGAAAAGGATCCTTGGAGAGACGCCTTTTTAGTTGCCAGTGAAGCGTGTGACTGGGAAGATGCATCGGTTTGCCAGTTAAGAGATGCGAACGACAGTGATCCTGGTTTAGACGATGTCGAGATCGGTGCAGATGATAGGGATGCAGCTTGAGCAGATGTAACTACAGATGGCGGTACTGCTGCCCTCCGTTGGTTCCAGTGGGACATGCCAGCTTCGCTGCTTGCCGCATTCAAGTTGAATTCAGGAGGCAAAGCGAGCGGAGAAGAATGAACTTGACGTTAGCATGAACAGTCCCCAATCCAACGGATGTAGGGAAGGAGAGAGAGAGAGAGAGAGAGAGATCATTGATCCCAGATGGCGATGAGGGAACCAGACTCAAGTGAGCGAGACAGCAGGCCCAATAGAAGCCGAAATGGCTCACCGTTTCGACAGCCAGTCTGCCCTGTTGTGTTTGCCAGATGCCTTTGGAGCGCCAGGAGCAGTGAGCAAGCAAGCAGACGCAGCCGAGAGAGGCACAGCAGACTGTTTGCGAGCCACAGACATGGATGAAGCAAAGCCAAGGGGTGATAGGGCGACTGGGGCCGAAGATGCTGTGCTGCCAGAGTGGCTGTGCTGTGAAGCTCTTGTTGAAGTACAATGCAGATGAAGCTTGTCACTATGGGCAGATATGTTTTGCCGTTGTGCAGATTGTTTTGCGAGACCAGAGTTTCCTGCAAATGCTGCTGCTGCTGTTGCTGCTGTTGCTGCATTTGGATTTGGATTTGCGTTTGGTTCTGCGGAAGCATTCGAACTGGATGCAGAGTTGGATCTGAAGATTGTGCTGAGTGGGAGTGCGGCTGTGGCGGCTGCCGAGGGCACGACTGCAGGGGCCGACACAGAGTGCGATGCAGGAGTCGAGCCAGAGGCGGGTACAGTCGGCAGCAACGCCCGCGTGGTCGGAGTCGATACAGCTGCTGTTGCAGTGGCTGTTAGCGACTGCAGCGACGATGGAGCGAATGGAACTGCGGGATGTGATTTGGAATCAGATTCGGAATGGAATTGTTGTGATCCGGCTTCGGCTTCGGCCTCGGCTTTATCTTCTGCAACACACGATGACAAGGGCATCAAACTTGAGTCGACAGAGCCACGGGTATGGGTTGTAGCGGCATATGGCTTGGTCTGCGGATGAAAAGCGAGTGCGTTTTGGTCCAGGAAGACAAGATGGTCTGGATCGAAGCCATTTGGGAGTGATGATGATAGCAACAACGACGACGACGATGATGATGCACGAAGCAGCTTTGGCTCAGCGGCTCTTGCGATGCTGGTCTGCTGAGACTGTTTACTTGGAGATGATACTCTCGCTACGCTCGCTGAGATGGGAAGCGGCGTGATAGGCATATCGTCAAGACCTGCGAATGCTTCGGGTGATCCCAGCAGCTGTGGCGACGAGCACTGCTCAGACATTGGGCTGCCCGTCAATCCAGAGCCTACAACTTGGCGCCAAGGAGATATGGCATCGTCACTGGCGGGTAATCCAAAAAGATCAGCGTCCTGATCGTTGGAAGGCTGCATAAAGGCAGATGACCGCTGCTGTGCAAACGACGTATCGAGGCCCAACTGATCATAAAACAGACCCGATCCATTTGATTCCAGACGTCCAGCTGCTGTATTGTTGCGAGACAGCTTAGCTCGTCCAATTATGGGGCGAGATGGAATGCGAGAGACCGAAATGTTTTGAGTAGACTCTATGTCGGTTCCGTGATGGCTTCCTTGCGGGCAGACTGTGGGGCTTTCCTGTGATGATTCCAGATCCTGGAGCAAAAAACGGCGTGGTGTCTTAGTTTCGAATCTGGCCCAGTGTGTATTTGAGAGAGCGGTTGAGTGTAAAGTCAAAAAATCAGTCAAAGGATCAGCTTTTTTAACAGTATGGATAGGGATGCAGTTTAAGGAGATGCATACAGGCTGCAGCAGTGCGTCCTGCAAACAGTGTCCGATTGGACAGGCTGTATTCGGACGCGTCACGCGTTTAAAGGAAAGTTCCAGCAACAACAGCAACAGCAGATGGCAAGGAAAATGGATTGGCAAAAAGGCAAGAAGTAGAGAGAGCGTGAGGAGAGAGGGAGAGCGTGTGTATATGCAACATAGATGGGGACAGGGAAAGGCACTGCAGCTACTCAGAAACGACAGGCGCAGAGAAGAACTGGCCAACCATTTGCGAGCGAGCAGGGAAGGGGCAATATGCACAGCGCAAATGGTTGTGTAGAAAAGGAAAAGGCATATGGACGAAGAGAGATGACTTACTGCGGTTTGAGCATCAAGTTTGCATCCATGTCATTGGCCAAGACGGAGAGTGGCGACCTCATATTCAGGAGCCCTGCCATCTCGACCATGTCTCCGATGTTCTCGATTGTGTCCGAGTCGGGCGAGCGTGGACGCTGTGTTTGAGAGAGAGAGGACGTACCAGCAGAGGGAGAGAGAGAGGCTGTTGTTGCTTGCGAGAATGTGATGGCGGACATTGCAGGGCGTCGAGGCGGTTGGTGGTGTGTATGCTATGGCTGCGTGTGGATGTTGCTGGGCGAGGGACGAAGACAGAGCGCGCACTTGGCACGATACGAGGCAGATGGGCGATCCGGACGAAGCCGTTGGGAGGCAAATGAGCAGTGATTGTTTGCGCTGCAATGTGTATCAAGTCCGAGTTGTTTTGCAGACGAGCAGAGTTGGGGGGGAGAGGATGGGAGGGAGGAGAAGCAGAGGGATGTGTTAGATACAGGGAGAACGAGGAGCAGATGCAAGTAGCAGAGTGTTACATACATCGAGCCCAAGAATGTCCTGCTGTTACCTATGACGAGTCGCAAGAGCAGCAGCAGCAGCAGCAGCAGCACAGCTTGCGAGTTGTTTGCGTTGTTTGTGTGTTTGTCTGAAGGTGTCCGCTTGGCAGAGGCGCGACAGACAGACTTGCTGGACAGACAGCAGCGACTTGGGGCAGACCAGTGGGCAGACGGACAGACGGACAGGCAGATTGAGGGCAGCTGAATGAGTGGACCGAGGCCGGATACCTGCGAGAGCCCGAGGAGCTGTGCGGTAGAAGAGAGCGAGCCCAGGAGCGGCCGGAGCAGTATGTTGTTGGCTTGGCTTGGCTCGGCTCGGCTTGAGTTGGACTGCGTTGTTGTTGTTGTTGTTGTTGCTGTTGTTGGTGGTTGGCAAACTGCAAGTTGTTGAGCTTCTGCTTCTGCTTCTGCTTCTGCTTCTGCCTGAGCTTCTTTGTGCCAGAACAATCCTGCCCAGAAAAAGATCGCAGTCTGGCTGCTGTGTGGGTCTCGCTGCTTGCCAGCTCTGCATTCGGGATCCAGCTTGCTTGTTGGTGTGCGCGGCTCGCGATCGTCTGTGGAATCGGCTGGCAGTCAATGCTGGCGGAGATAGTCGATGGCCGGCTGCTGGTGGTTGCGAGGTAGCAAGTTCGGACTGGCAGCCAGGCTGGTCGCGCAAAGGGAACAAGAGATGAGAAGAGAACAGATTGGCAGATTGATTGGTTGGAGGATTGATTGGTTGATCAAGTCCGCCAGATCGGACACGGGACGCTGGAGTCATGGCTGAGTTTGAGCTGAGTTTCCTCAGAGCCATGCGACATGTGGCTGTGCCTGCAACGTGGCTTTGAAGTGCATGTGTATGTGTATGTAGATCTGTATGTGGAGAGGACGAATGAGGCAGGAATGGCAGGAATGGCGGTGACAAGGAGCGAGCGAGAAAGAAAGTGGAGTTGACTGGATTTAGATTGGCGGATCAGATTGGCGAATCAGATATACAGTTGTCGTGGTTGTACCAATAGGGAATAGCGACTCATGGGCGACAGTCAGAACCAGAACCAGAACCAGCAGGAAAAAGAGATTCTGAAGCGTGCGCTTCGCTCGCAGCGCAACGTGGGCCGTCGCCTGCCGCTCATGCGCAGCACCGCACTTGCTGTCGAACTGAGCGACGTCATCTTCGCTGATGGAAACTTCACCGCTGAAGCCATGGCTCTGATGCCCGGCCTGCTCTACAACTTTGTCGGCCGCATCCACGTTGATCTCTACTGGGACTCTGTCGCTATGCTGTGGCAGCTGTGTCCCCTGCCGCTGCCTCTGTCTCTGCCGTCCCAGCTACCATCCCAGAATGACTTTGATAGTTCGTTTGGTGATGGCTCAAGCAACAACAACAACAACAACAACAACACGCCGCTTACTGGCGTGCTGCCGCCAGAGTCCGGCTCTGTGTCTGGCATTGGCCACAATGCAGAACTGACAGGCAGAACAGCAGCAGCAGAAGCAGCAGAAGCAGCGGCAAAAGCAACCAACATCACACTTGGCAACGGCATCGTGTGCTCACTGCCGCGTGTTGGCTTGCGAGAACTGCTTTCGTCAATCTCGGCGTTCATGCGCAATGCTTCGGTCTCAGACTCTGAGATGCTCTATCCTGTCACAGTCATCCTCAATCTGCATGCGCTCAACCAGTCGAATGCTACTTCGTCAATACCAGCTGATCCATCACTAAATCCTGCTGCATCGCTTGGCGCAACCGTCGCTGCTTATTCAAATCTGTTCACTCCAACACAACTGGCTGAATCGCAGGCGTCCTTGAGCCCAGTTATCACCTCGTCGCCTTATAATCTGGTCACAAATGCGTCGCTATCCAATACTTCGTTTCCAATTGTTGATGCTATCACGAACCGTATCATTGTTGGGTTTGGCCGCAATATGCTGCCAGCCAACACATCTTACCAATTCGGAAACGACTCTCAGTTCATCTTTCCAGCTTCGATGCTCTCTGGCATTCCAGTCATCAACACTTCGTCGCTCCTTCTTGATCCAACGCACTCGTTTCTTGAATCCTGCGCTCGTCCTGCAACCAATATCGCCATGCGTGGTACAGGATTCGACATCACCAACCCTACATTTTCAGTACAACCACCCAACATCACCAACAAGGACACAATTGTTTCATGGGCCTTTGCATCCATTCAAGATACACACGATAATCCATTCAACTCAACGGTCATGTCAAGCATTGTCCACTGCGGCTTTGCTCTCACACGCACACAAAGTGCGTCACAGAACATGACTCAAAACTCGTCGCAAACAGTCGACTCGACAGATCTTATTTGGAGCTGGGATTTTGGCGAACCTGCCATGAATTACACCCTGAACTGTGCCTCGATCCAGCAGTCGTCTGCCAGATGGAACACGACAGACTGCGCAACAGTCTTGCCTGTCGCCTGCTCAGATCCTATCACAGATCCCTTCACATGGCGGGTTTCCAATACTGTCAAGCGAGATTTCCCTGGCGCTGTCACAGCTTGCACACCACCATTGCAGTTTTCAGTTCCTAGAACTGCGCAGGAACAGGCTCAACTTGTCAAGTCGATGATTGCTGCCAATGTGACTGCTGCTTGGATCAATTTGAATCGCGTCTCGCCTGTTTGTTGGGTGGAGGGTTGGGGTTCTCCCTGCCCGTATACTTTCCCGGTTAGTTATCCTGTGCCTGCTTTGATTGACATGCTATGATATCTGATTCAAGGAGTATCTGGACAACATGAAACTGATATTCGAGCATCTCTGCCTTATATACATGACGCGTCTACACATAACACATACGACATCTCCTGTTTTTATGGTGGTGGTGGTGGTGATGATGATGAAACTGTGATCAGGAAGATCAACTGTTTTCAAAACTCATTGGAGCCAATCTCAAGCAAGGAATCACGATCCTAGTCATTTTTGTCGCATTCATCTTTTATCAGGCACATCAGCAGCTCAAGGTCAGTCGCGAACGACGACGACGTGCTGAAGTCCGTCGCAAAATCACTCTGATGGAATACAAATCTGTTCCAAAGTCGGAATCCTCTTGATCTACTTATCCCCTTGTCTTTATCACCTTTACCATTTTCAAAAACTATACTATAAAATCATATAAACGGAAAAATGAGAATGATCTCACACTCTCTCACTCACTCTCACTGAGTCTCTCGTTTGATCTGTGCTGTATGTTTATACTTGCTACTTGAACATCGAATTTGTTAGATGCTAGTGTCTTTGCGAGTGTAGGAGAGGATATTCATTGTTGCTATTATTGTTGTTGTTGTTGTTTGGTTTTTTGGATGCTCACTCTCCTCGATGCGGTATCAAAGGAGCAAGGAGCAGGAGTTCTTTTAAAACGAAAAGTTTGTAAGCAATCGATATCTGCCAAGAATTCAAGTGATTGCGTAAAAGTAATAGAGTGGCTGAGAGTGATAATAGTGGGGAATGGAGCGCAAGTGAGTAAGGAAAGGGAAGGGTAATAGGTTGACCAGATTGCCAGTCCGGCACTGGGTATCCAGCTTTGTTCAGACTTCATCGCAATACCGTGTGGTTGTGTTGCGATTCATGACAAACTGCAGAGTCATTCAAGTGATGGCTTCTCGACTGATTGGGCTCAAGCAGACTAATGCCATCGTCGTCTTTACAGTCTCCATTATCGTCAAGCTGATTCCTCCAGTCATCGTACGCGTCGTCAACAGCGATTCCACTGGCAGACTCATATCTCATAGATGGAAATGTCTGTGTTTCCATGTTTATATCTGCTTCCCAAGTTGGGAATACTGTTTCTTGGTCGAGATCGATTGCACTGTGAGCTGTCGTTGGTCCATGAGTATGAAGCAAACCGCTTGATCTGACGTCGTTTGAATGCAGTGCTTCTTCTTCAACTATGGTGCGATATCAACAAAGAACCACAAACAAAGATGCAGCAGTAGTATTGATAGATGAATGCAGATTCTGCTAGTTAGCGAGCGATAGTTGCATAGTTGGACAGTGCCTTGAGATTAGAGAGGAAGCAGAGTGAAGGAGAGAAACAGAGAAGGAGCACTTACGTAGAGTAGATAGGGAAACACCGCGCCATTCATCAAAAAGGCTCTCGAGCAAGGGCCAGAGCTCTTTGCTATGATCCTCTACTTTCAATTTGATCAAATCAACAGTCTGGAGCGAGCGTGTATGCAAAAGCAAGGATGCATGGGTGTGTGTGTGTATGATATGCGATACCAGTGTCATTCAGAGATTGCGTCAGTGATCTGGCTTGGTGTTGCCAGTCATTAGCAGCAGGGCTAAATGTGTCTGACCTCGATCCATGTCATATTACATGTATGGTGCTCCGATAGCGCCGTAAGGATCGCCAAATACAACGCATCATTGGAGATCAGATTGCGTGCCTTGAGCATGACTTCTTGGTCCATTGCTGTATCAAAGCCAAGAGAGCATAAAATCCAAGATTCATATTGACATGGACAGTGATATGCAAGCCAGCACAGATCGGATTGGGTCAGATCAATGCATGATCAGCAAAGGCACTTGTTTGTTTCCGAAATGTAGTAGATAGAGATCTAGAATCACAAGGAGGGAGGTGGTTGCAGAGAACTAAGCTATGAGACACGTGTGACTTACCAAACTCTTGCGATACCACGGCTTCGGCGAATACGATTCTGAGACGTTGCACAATATGTGGTTGCAGCTCGCGTTCAAAGCAGTCCCAAACATGGCCAATGATCTCGCCATGTAAGCGTGTTGGGGAACTCAGGTCTAGACAGTCCATGTAGGCCTGCATGGCGAGATGAATGTGGCAGTCAGCACAATGCGTTGAATCTGGTGAGCGAACAGGCAAACAACAAAGAAACACAAGCCTGATCCTTCAGATAGAATGCAGATACCAGCGTACCTCAAATCGTGCATCGGCATGCGAGTCAATCGAGACAAGGATATCGTAGACTTGAAGCTGGACAGCAAACGACTCACAGAGCCGTACGAGACCTTCGTATAGCTCGCCATGCTGGCACATGTGTGTTCTGAGAGCAACAAATGCGGAAAGTGATGTGTTTGGTGCATCAGAGGTGACGAAATAGGGTTCAAAGAGCTCAGCTCTGTGTGATGAGTCTGTCTTGCAGAGCGTCAGAAGTTGCTATGGGACGCATATTGGCATGATATGTGAAGCACAGGGGATTAGTATGGCAGTTATCAAGACTGCATGCTTTCAAGTGCAAACATATAAGCAACAGACAAGATATCAAGCAGTGCATGCAAGCATGAGAAGCTACCGTACCTCAAAGAGCAGAGGCGGCAGCGAGCTGTGGACCGCAGCGAGTATCTTGAAGAGCTGCACAAAGTAGAGAGTTGGACGCATGGCATGAGGAAGCGAGCCGGCAGTTGTTGTGTCGACCATGGCTTCAAAGCAGATTGCGATCTGGGGTGAAAGGGTGAATGGGCGAGGAGAATGGGAATGGGTGAATGGGAATGGGAAGGAGCGGAGTGCAAGCAAGTTGCAGACGAATATGCGTGCACGGACGCTCTCACGCCGCAGACCCAGACCCAGACCCAAAATAAGACCAAGGATAAGACCGTGCTGTGCTGTGTCCTGCTCTGCTGTGCTCTGCTGTGCTGATCATGGATCTATGCATTGGCTGCCGACGGTTGGTCAGGACGCCGCAGATGGGAGCGGGCAGTTGGCGACTGGCGGAGTCTGTGGATGGTAGGCCGATGCGGCCGACGCAGCGAAGCGACAAGAGCAGCATCATTATGACTCATGATGCAAGTGGAAGGCCCAGCAAGCCAGCAAG
>JH392970.1:9447-22863 GCA_000235945.1 Homolaphlyctis polyrhiza JEL 142
TCCCTCTCTCTTTTATGACCATGCCTTTGTTGCGCTTTTCAGAGTCAAACAATCATATTCGGGCCACTGATCAACCATCTACTCTATTTCTGCTGATGGCAGCCCAAGTTCATTCCTAAATTCATCGAGTAAGTCGTATACTGCTGCTCGTCTTGGACTGCTCATCTGCATCATAGAATGTATAAACTTGTCCGCAAAACCCGTCTGTGTTCAGCCTGTTTCCCGTCTATCGCAAACTGTCAATCTATGAACCAGTCATCTGATATATGAATATATGGTCATGTCTATGGCTCAACCTATTATCATGTATTGCTATAACTGTTGAATTTCCGCTCTTGTCTATTTTGACCACCATCGCCATCACCATGATTATTATCATCGAAATAGACTGCAGATGAAGCATGATTATGATGTTGTGACAGGAACTCGATACGTAGCAGGCGGTGGCGTGCATGGATGGGACCTTCGCCGCAAACTAACATCCCGTGTAGCAAACTATTTGGCGTCGGTTCTGCTGAATCCTGGAATCAGCGACCTCACTGGAAGCTTTAGGTTTGTTGTCTAGTGATTCTATATCTATTACTGCCTATTACTATTGATGAGACTTTTGAGACTATCTGCTTTGGACAAGGGTCGAGCAACTATGAGGAATGATGAGCGATACAAGTGTATAGATGCTGACTTGAATTCCGTTTTCATCACTCTGATCTAAATATGACTTGAATATGACATCACTTTGCATCATTCTAAAACACAGACTTTACAAGAAACATGTGCTAGCCGAGTTGATCAAACTCAACAAATCCAAGGGATATGTGTTCCAAATGGAGATGATGGTGAGAGCACGTCAACTCAAATACTCTGTCGGCGAAGTTCCCATCACATTTGTCGATCGCGTCTTTGGCGAGTCCAACTTTGGTGCCGGCGAAATCGTTTCGTATTTGAATGGCATGTGGAACTTGTTCCTGGATATTTGAAATAGATCCTCTTTGCTTTGTGCTTTTCACTCCTTATTATTCTTTTCATTCTCTATCCATCTATCAATCTATCCATTTATGTCAGTGTGCGTGTATGCTTGTATGCTTGTGTATGTGTTGTCTGTGCTTTCACTGTTACTTTTGTGAGAGACAAGGGATGTAAAGTCGAACACAAAGATGGAGTGATCTAATATGAATAGATTCAGTGTTTCGATGTCGAGATGAACGAGATGATGGTTTTGCGAAATAACATCCCGAATCAGCGACATCTGGTTTGATATATCGCCTATGGGTTCAAAGAGGCACAAGCAAGCATAAGCGCCAGTTTTGTTTGTATCTCCCCTTGTTTGGGTGCAAGCGAGGCGGATGATAGGAATCAGCCATGCTCTGCTCTCTCTCCATCGGTTTTATTAGCTGAAGAGAGACAAATCGGAAATGCGGAATCCGGAATCCGGAAACCAAGGGCATTATTGCAAACAAACAAAAAGCGACGTAGGGGAAACAAAGCGAGAAAACAAGGAGAGAGAGAGAGAGAGAGAGAAAAGCTGGCGAAACATGACTTTTTAAAGAAACCAGCCAGAAAGAAGGGATTCTCAAACGCTGATGGTTGAGAAAAACAAAGTAGCTGATAGGGATGTAAAGAATGGTTAGGGTGAGGAGGGGAGTCAACAAAAAGGTAAAACAGCGACGCAAGCTTATACAAGAGCAAAGTCTGGTGAAATCGATCATATAAAACAAGATGTAACACAAAGGAGCGAATCCAGCGCCATTCTTAAAATGCTCTCAGAACCACTTAGCCGCCTGCCTTGCTCTTTTCTATAAAAGAAGAGGATGAGCAAGAGAGTACAAGGCTCTACTGCTCGTTCTTTCGCATTCATATAAAGGGATATGAAACTAACAAGAAAATCAGAGAGCGGCTAGTGAGACCTTGTCAGACGAGAGATTGGTGAAGGTGTTGGATCAAAAGTTTTCCGGTGTGGTATTGTCGAGATCAGACCGAGAGTTGTCAAGAAGTGCTTCGTGCGATAAATGCGGTCCACCGTGGCCCATGGTAGAGCCTGAAATCATAGACCCAGGTCCTACTGGTGTTGCGTAAGGCTGAGAAGTTTGGGGCCGCCAAGTGGGTCCGGGACGACCAGAGTGGTTCTGCATCAGTAACCGCGCTGCAGCTGCAGATGGATGCTGTGCTGTGTGGTTTGTTGTTGAAACTGAGGAAGCATCATCGCCAAGATGAGACGTCGACTCGTCAGTGTAGAGATCGCTTTCGTCGCCTTGTGCACTTGATAGATGCGCAGTGTGTACGGATGTATGGAGATGCTTGCTGGTCATTGGCTGCTGTTGTTGAAACTGTTGAGTAGTAAGTGCCGCGGCTTGTTGCGATCCAGATGCGGCAGACATCATCGCATTCATGGTAGCAAACTGCTGTTGTTGTTGCTGTTGTTGCTGTCGCGCTACTCGCTGCTGCTGTCCTCCAGCGATGCTATCACCCGCACTCGTACTGTGGTCGTCGTCAGATACGGATGATGTTGATGGAGACCGTCCAGAGAGATGTGCAGGTTGCGTTTGGATGATTCCGCCAGGTGGAATGGCTGATCGCAAGGGTACCAACGGTCCCAATGGCTGCACAGATGGCCGCTTGAGTGGAGGCAGAGCACCAGCAGTCACATGCGAAAGTGGTGCTGTAGATACAGCGGTATTCTGGAACGGATTACCAGCGATAGAAGTCTGTTGTTGTTGCTGTTGTTGCTGCTGATCGGGTTGCTGATGCTGCATATCAAACAAAGGCTGTGATTGTGGTAGAGCTCCAAGAGTCGGGACCATCATATTTGTCCGTGGCGTCTGCCAGTTATCCTTGATGTGATCGGCGGTGGACATGGCAGTCTCGCTGTGATCGTCATCAAGATCGCCAGATGGATCGTTTTCAATGTGATCGCCCACAGTCGCAGGACTAGAAACCGTCATGGCAGCTGTGGCAACTGAAGTGAGAGGCGGTTGTGTCATAGCAGGAGAAACCACTGATTGGGGCTGTTGTTGTTGTTGCTGCTGCTGCTGCTGTTGCTGTTGCTGTAACTGTATCTGCATTTGTTGATGCTGTTGCTGGGAAACGAGTCCAGTTGTGGGTCCAGAAAGCGCCTGTGACTGCATCGATGCCATCTGCGCAAGCAACGTGGGAGAGTCTAACGGAAGAGCAGCCGACGATGCGATGATGGGAAGCTGCGGAGAAGCGATCGCAACATGCTGAACAAGCCCCACGTCACTCATCCCAAACTCGATGCCGGTAATGTTAATCCCAACGCTATTGGAGTTGCCGTTGTTGGTCTCGCGTCGCACGTATGTTGTGCCTGACTCGGTCGGACCATCTCCATCAAGCTTCCGTCCATCCTGACTCGCTTCGGCATGAGTGCTGCGCATTGTCTTGGTTTTTGTTGGATTTGGATGCAATGGGAAGCTCTCTGCCATGAGCTTGAGTGGATTTTGATCGCTTTGCTGCTCTTCATCATCATTCTCGGCATCATTGATATCCTCGACAAAGCGCACGGCCATCTTGTTGAGCTTGAGGTTGTACTGGAATAGCAACGCAACGCCAATGACGATGACAAGGAAACCGAGAACAATCGACAGACCATCGACAACTGTCGCAACGTTGAAACCTTGGTAGAGCACAGCCGATGTTGTCAAGGTTGCTGTCGAGAAAAAGACAAAGTAAACAGGAGTAACAATCGAAGTTGAAAAGTGCGATAATGCCTTGTTCAGGTAATTGACCTGCATGACGACAGCGACAGCAATGAACATGATCAATGGATAAATGGGCCACTACAAAAACTGATTGTTATCCTCCCAATGCTTGAAAGTGTAGACAAGCGACGAGCCGAAACCTGTCGATAAAGGATGATCAGTAATCAGGTTAGCAGAGGAGTTTACGGATGAACACGGACAAGTTATAACACGGACAGGATGCGTACCTTGCGCCGCATTGACAAGGAACGAGCCCACAATTGACGTGACAGAAATATAGACAACAGGGTGAACATGGCCGTATCTCGGGGCAATGTGGAAGATAAGATACACAACGAGCATAAGGCATATACATGCAAATGTCAAGAATCCTATCAGAGAGTTGCATATAATGACGAGATCCATGTGGAATGTCAGTAATTGGCAAGTAGTAAAGACCAAGTACAAACTGAGTGATATAGATCAGAGACGCACCTGGCGCCATTACAAATGACATGAATGCAGGAATAGTGTCTGTGGCGGTTGAAGCAGGGCCATGGAGCACAATGATTGTGGCGCCAATCACGCATAGACAGATGCCAGCAGTTCCAGAGAAGTTGAGCTTTTCCTTGAGAAACATGATGGATAGTATTGCGCTGAATCCAAGCGATAATGGGAAGATCAGCGACATCCGCAGCCATAGTTGAATAGCAGCATGGGCAGGAAAGCAAACAAACAAGGCACCGACCTAACCACGACGCTGATAGCGCCAAGCGGAGTCACTAGAATGGTTGGAGCAAAGGCATAAGCACCGAAATTGGAAAGCTCGCCCAAAGCCACTTGATGGCCAAGCCGAAAATAGAAAAGATGAGCCGAGCCAAAGTGAATGAGAGCGAGAGTGATAATGATAGCGAGAGCAAACGGAGAGTCAAAAGTCAGACACTGTTGCGGCAGCCAGGAGTGCGGCAGACGCACATGTCGTCCAGTCTGAGCGATATAAACGATGACTCAAGAAAGCACCGACAGATCCGGTGCCAATAGCGCAGGACTTACTAGAGAGCATGCCGAACCACCATAGAGGGTTCTTGAGATAAGCGTGTTGGTTGCCATTCTCGAGCGCGGTTTCCTTTGTCTCGATCAGGCCCTTCTTCTGCAGGATGAGGCTGAGGCCAATAAAGAACCCTGACATGAGCGCCAGTGAGATGCCTACTGGCTGGTACCACGACGAGGTTTCTGTTGACATGTCGGCGAGAGGCGTATACTGCTATGTGCTGGGTGTCCCTTGACAGAGTTCTGTGTGGCAAATGGTATGGGAATCAAGTTGTACTATTCAGACGCACGAGGCGGTCAAGTCAGCCAGTCCGCCGACCATAGTTCTGATAGAAAGAGAGGGTGGCTCGAGAACGACAGCTGTGCTGATGGGCAGGAGGGGGCAGAGGAAGGTGGCTGAATGATAGGCTGATGCAGAGTTGGGCTGTTGAGCTGGATCCGCAGCCAACCAGCAAGACAGCGAGCGGTGGCGTTTGGGATTGCAGCGGCAGGCAACGCGGCTGGGCTGGCTGGCAGCATTGATGGTCCAAATCAGCAGCAGAGAGAGCGACAGAGAGAAGGCTGCAAGTCAATACCTTGCTGATGCTGGCGATTCTGCGAATGCTGCGAAGGCTCAGTCTGGCGATAGCGAGAGTCGGTCTTTTATCGATGGAGCGACTGCGACTGCGACTGAAGTTGTGGCTGTGTCTGCGGTTGCTGCTGCTGCTGCTGCTGCCCGAGGCTGTGGTTGCTGTGGTTGCTGTGGTTGCTGTGGTTGCTTGGATTGACTCAATGGTGGAAGCGGCGGCGAAAATCGCGAAAATCCTATTGATCAAGGGAACTGATAAGTCGACCCCAGGGATTCATTGACGCAATGAGGAAGCACATCAATGGATGCATGGACAGATGGACAGATGGACAGATGGACAGGATATATGCTGCTATTACGCTCAGCTTCTTGAGATTGCTCCTCTGACGTCAATATATGCAGCACATGTCATAAATTCTTTGTTGCAATGCATGTAGCAATACTATCAAACTGCACAAAGATGAATAGTTTGAACTATAGACCTTGATAATACATTCTAATAGGACCAAATCATCCGATTTGATGAAATCAGCACGATACAATTCAGTAAACACCCATTTCACTCCATACGTATCCGTTGTGCAGAGAGTTCCATTTATCGATTCCCTTGTAACGATGCAAGGAATTGCAACCAAGACCTAAAAAGTTGAGCAAGCCCGCTCTCAGGTTGCCAAACTCTTGTGTTTGTATTTGAGCATTCAGCCAACAACCAAGACAATCGTAGCATCGCTCTGTTCTTTGTTCCCTGAACCCCCAAATGATTCTGCGTGCGGCCTCAGCATCAGTATCAGCATCAGCATCAGCATCAGCATCAGCCACGACCATGGCTGCGATGTGCTCTCGCTCACTAGCGCAGCTCAGTATGCAATCCAATCCAGTGCTGCCGATCGCTGCCGCCACCGCCGCCGCCACCGCCTCTCTAGCCAAGCACGCCAGCCAGAGGCGGTGGACATTGAAATCAACATTGAAATCCACACACACACATACAACGCCCCTCGCTCTCGCTTTCGCTCCCAGTCACACAGCCTCTGTGCACATGCATCGTCAGATTCGCTGCTTCCGTCGAAACAGACTACACGACCAGCTGGCTCAGCTCGCTGGCTTCAATAAGCACTCGGCTACTTCCACAGCCGCTGCCACGGCCGCTATCCAAGCAGCTCTCTCTCGTGCTCACTCTCAGGGCTCTTACGATACTCACGATCAGTCATCATCTCCATCTTCGAGCCATGTACTGACCGAGGCCGACATCGATCGCGAACTGGCCACTGGAGAGCGCTGTCTGATGGTTCCTGCAATACAGCGCAAGCGCTCGGCAGTTGCTCGTGTGGATGTCTGCGAGCTCGAGAGCAACACACCAATCGAAGACGTTTGGATGGCCGAAGCTATTGGTCCACACGGCGATGTCTTACTTGGCGTCTTTGATGGTTGGTCATCAACCCTCACTCTCTTGCTCTCTCCGATTTAGAAACCCACTCGTCGTGAGATCTGTTCTAGTGCAAATAACCATATTGTCATGATCCTCCTTTGACCCTATCCGACTTTGTTATCCAGGTCACGGAGGAACCGAATGTGCCAAGGAAGTCGCTGCACTGATGCCATCAGCATTCCAGAAATCACTCAAGCAATCAAACGGCGATGTTGAGCAAGCACTCATCAACACATTTGAATCACTCGACGACAATCTCCTGGCACTTCCGTCACGAGTTATTCCCGATTTCGGTTCAATCGATGATATCGAAATCAGCAACCTATCGTTTGATCTTCGACTGGATGCTCGCGAGCAGATTCTTCCTGCATTGGCAGGATCATGTGCAACTGTGGCGCATGTTTCCAGCTCAGATGTATATATAGCCAATGCAGGCGATAGTCGTGCGATCCTGGGCTCAGTTCACCCGAATGGATCTTGGATTGCGACTGAACTCTCGCGAGACCATGAACTGTCCAATCCTGGCGAAATGGCATCGCTGAAACTGATGCATCCTGGTGAAGAACGAACTTGTGCTTTTTCATCATCACCGACTGGACCGATGCGAGTACTTGGCGAGCTCATGCCGTCGCGAGCGTTTGGCGACGCACGCTTTAAATGGCCGCTGAAGCTTCAGCATAAAATCGATCGGCTTTTCGATGGATTGCCTGGATCTGAATACATGTGGCGCAGACCCCAGCATCTCTACACGCCACCATGTAAGTGATACACAGCACAAGACTGTACAACCAACTGCGAGTAATGGCTGACTCTTGCTAATTATCAACCATGATTTTTGAAACTAGATGTGACTGCTTCGCCTGAAATCATACATCACAAACTGGATCCATCTGATAGGTTCCTGATCATTGCTACGGATGGCGTTCTTGATTTCCTAACCAGCACGCAGCTTGTCAATACAGTCGCAACCTATTTACAATACGCACGACCCTCGACCTTCAAAATCCCTCTATCAACTCTGGCATCCGCGGCAACATCCAACACTCCACCCATCTCTATTCGACACGCCAACGCAGCAACGCAGACTGTGCGCACAGCGCTCCAGCATGGACTAGGAGACGCACACGCTGAAAAACTGCTCCGCATTCGCGGACCCAAAGCAAGGAATTTCAGAGACGACATGACGCTTCTCGTAGTCTTTTTCAAACAGTGCGATGACATGCTCAAGGATAGTTGGAAACTTGTCAAATCATATCGCGAGATGAGACATCGTTGAACATGATGGAAACACAGCTTCTGTTGCCACTTTGATCTTTTATTATAATCTCTCGGTTCCTTTGTTTTTGGGTTTGGGTTTGTTCAACAACCTTTCTGCAGGAAGAGAGTGATAGACGGCAGCAAGAACATGCTGCTTGCTTGATAGCGGTTGCGTTACTGCTATTGTTTCATCACTCTTCGCTACTCCCCCATCTCCTGTCCTGACCTGTTGTCTCGCCATGTCTTTTTGGTCTCTTTCTCCTTTTAAATTGCTGCGACAATGACAATGACTAAATAACCCCCCTCCAGAGTGTAACCATTACTAGGCATTCAATTAGTATGATAAAGTAGTACTGCTGCTGAGGAGCTCTTGTTCAAGATACTGTTTCTTGTGTCCAGTTATTTGCAAGCTCTTCATTCAACATGCCGATCAGCAGTCAATAAAAGTGAGAGAGTCATGGAGCGATAGGAGTGAGGCAAAGAGACGGTGGCACCAGACTAAAAACACCCCTCACCCTCCTTGAATAGGAAAAGGAAAAGGAGAGATAATAGCGCGAGATTGAGAAACAATGATGGACGACGTCAAAGGATATCGTGTGGATGAAACTCATATGGCAGACCCAACGAAACAAGTCAAACAGTATCATCATGTCGACAGGCTGACCAATCAAGGCATCTCAAGAAGCATTCAAGAGGTTTGGGCTCCATATCAGCAAATCGACGGATGCATCGTGTGACTGGCGCAAAACAGCCATACGAGGTCATGGGTGTATCGATGCATCCATTTTCGCTTGTGGGCAGGGTTTCGCTAGAGACAACTGATTCGCAGGTTGTTTTGATGAGACCGCAGTGGAGTTCGATACATGATTCACGGCGTGCTTCATCCATCATTTCAAGGATGATGTAGAGATCAGAGGGATGTGAGAGAATCGGAATGTATGGAGTTTGCGCAAAGATGGATACGTTTGGTTGGGGTACAGACTTTGCCAGGGTGCAAGGTTCGCATGCCATTTGCTTTTCGAGAAAGCGACGCGCTTCGTTGTGCGAGTTTGCCGAAAATGCAATCGGTTTGTTGAGGATGGCCGAGAATATCTTGGCAAGGTCGGGTCCGGTCATGCGGACAGGACCAGTGAGCGTATGGACAAACGAACGATGGGCAGGACGCATCAGCGAGCCACCCGATGAACCAGAGCAAGCGAAAAAGGCAGCAATCGAGGTTGCAAGATCTATATGAACAAAGATGCAGTCATACGATGAAACAGTAGGATCAATTGAGCTCGTCAGCTGATCATGCACAGTATGCATGCTTTTGAAAGGCCCGGGTATGATAGACGCTCGAGATCTGCTTACCAGCAACATTGAGCGGTGAGAGATGGCCCGAGTTGATTGGCATGGAAAGCGTACTCTTTTCAGAAACCTCGTCCATCCAGTGCACAAGATACTGCTGCAGAAACGACACTCGGAAGATGCAGTGTCCCGCGATGCCAGATGCTTTAAGAGCATTCTCGATCTGGCGGATTTCAAAGAGATGTGGCGAGGCAGTTGCACTGGCCCACTCTGGGTGCTTGTGGGAAACGAGCAGCATGTTGTTGATGCCGGCGGCCTCGCAGATCCGGATGATGTGCTGGCAAATCTCGAGGCGATTTGTGTTGTGCGACACGGACTCGCGTGATCGAAACGAGTTGTTTGGACCCTCTTTGTCGTGCGTGCTCTGCTCTTCTTGCTTGCCATGCCCGTCACTTGAATCCAGAGTTGGCGCGATAGGCTCGTCAGTAGCATCCATTTGGATCTTGCTGTCTGCATTTGTGCCTAGTAGCAGAGGATCTGCATCATATTTGATGGCGGCTGGTGGGACCATGCACACACAGTCGCATGAACGGATGAGACGCTCAAGCGTGACGGCATCGTCCATGATGAAGTGGTGGACAATGCATGTCTCAGATGGCAGCACCGGGGGCTGTGACTGCTGGCTCTGCGCTGTTGCAAGTTTCTGCAGCGAGACCAGACACACAATCGACTTGAACGATGAACGGAAGCGGCCGTGTGTAAGCTCATGCACAAGCGAACTCCCTGGCAGGCAGTCATGTGTATTGTATTGTACGCATTACCATCATATCATCAGCGTGGATTGGACTTGCAAGATGATGTGTGCAAATGCACTGCAATGAGCTGCATGTTACCTATAAGGGTATCAGCGCCAGCAATGCAGATCCGCAGTTGGTGCTGGTGCTGGTGCTGATGCTGGTGCTGATGGTGGTGCATGTGATGGGGGAGGAAAGGGGGGAAAAGGGACACGAGGAGTTTGTTATGCAAAGAGAGTGAGAGAGTGAGAGACAGACGGTGAAGCAAATACTGCAGCGCACGATTAGAGATGAATTGAGTTTGAGTTTGAGTTTGCGGGTTGATAACAGCGATGTGCGAGATGTAATTGGCGGTTTGTGAATCTACAGATTGGATCAACAACAACACAGAATCGTTGCTCTCACGCTTCTTGTCATTCTACTTGTCTGATATCATGACGCATCACTTGCAATATTGGAAATTTGATAATCGTTGGTTTTTGTTCCTTTGATGCTGGGTCTAGTATTGGTAGTGGTAGTGGTATTGGTATTGAGATGGGGTCTTGCGGCTATTAACGGTCTCTAAGCGATTGAGTCGAGCACACTCACGGCTATATGCAAAGAGACAGAGTGAGACAAAACATTTTCATCCCGCACGATCATGTTCAGGACGCTCGCAGCAACAGCAACAGCGACACTCTCAGCAACAGCAACAGCAGCGTCTCGCTCAGCAACTGCCATCTATGGCCGTGCAGCTGTAAGCAGTCCAAGTACCGCATCGAGAGTGCTGCTGAGCAGCGTACGCAGCAAGACTTCGTATGCAAACAAACCCCAGACTGTGCCACAAAAGAGCCCGCTTCTTGCACAACTAGAAGAGCTCGAAGTTGTATCAAAAGGTGAGCTGCCTGCATGCCATAGCAATAGAAATATTCTCAAGTTCGTCTATTGTCTTTGAGCTCGCATGCGGCGCAAACGCATGCTCAATATAAATGTTGATAGACCCTCCTTGCCGCTGCGAGAATCCTTGACTGTCATGAACTGTGCTTGCCTCGCAGTCGTTTGCCCTATATACAAACCACAGTATAAGCCGATCTAACCACTGATGATATCTCAATCGATTGAATCCGGCAACGATGATGGCAACGATGATGGCTACGATGATGATCATGATGATGATGGCGGTATTCTATAAACCAAGATCTTCTGCCCTACGGTATCAAGCGCCGGCCAGTATCCGGCTGGCTTCCTGTGTACACTGCCTATCGCAATGGCAACACACGCACATTGACGATTGTTCGGCACATTCAGGGCGACGTGCAACGGCTTAAAAGCGATCTCAGCAAGCTGATTCCAGAAGAACGCATTACAATTGGTCTCGGTGGCACAAAGCTCAAGATTGTTGGCGACTATGTCAAGGTGATCAAGGACTGGTTTGTTGCCCGCAACTTTTGAATATGGCATGAGTGCGTGTGTGTCTTGTCTGGATGAATGAAGGAATGAATTGATGTACAAGCAATCACAATATGCTGTTTTGATACTTTATATCAAGTTTCATGTTGAATCATCCTGTATTGGACGAGCGACTTGCTATCAAGCAGCGACACACAAGCTGTCCCATTTCAAATGGTTGTTGTGTTGGCTGCGATTTCTGAACACAGGCGCTCCCAGGAATGCAGGTTCGCAGATCAGCCGCAATTCTCTTCTCAAATTTTCTTCTCGCAAGTGATATCGGAGAGCCCAGCAAGTTGGACTCGCCCTCTCAAGGCAAGCACACAGACACACACACCTCCACCAGCCCCTGTGCTCTCTAGCATTTGTATCGACACAGCGCAGCACCCTGCACATGCACATTTCTTATCCAAGCAGTCCAGGCTGACTCTGTCCTTGACTCGACTGTTCTGTTAGTGGTTTACAACCCAAGCGCTTTTTTGAATATTGTGGCTCTTGGCTGAGTCACGCACTCCGCCTTGTTCGTTCAACCAGCGACCCACAACCAACAACCAACAACCCGCAGCGATCGACAGAAGCATGGCTGCCCTCAAACGCTCAGAGCGAGTTGCTCGGCTGCTTGCCGTGCGCTCAGGCGCCGCACCTGCAATGCCGTCTCATCCGCATCCGCACGCTCATGCCCATGCTCATGCCCATGCCCATGCTCATTCCTTTGCAGCAAACGCCACAGCGCCGCCATCGTCATCATCAACATCCGCAGCTCCAACTTCGGCCTCTGCTGCTGCCATTGCGGCTTCCCCACAGCAACACTCGCAGGGTCCGTCGGTGTCGCCTACTAGCATTGCCAACATTGCCAGCATTGCCAGCATCGCCGGACTGGGTGGTCTGAATGGAGTCGGGAGCCTGGGCAGCATCGCGGCAGCCATGGGCACCGCAAGCGACGAGGGAACCCGCCGTCTGACCAGCGACCAAGTGGCGGCGTGCACCGCAGTGCTGGAGGCGCTGTGTGGCAGCACCAGTGCGCTGGCTGCGCTTCCCCCTTCCTCGCAGCCGTTTGAGCTCAATGCAGCAGCGACTCGTCCGATCGCCATGGACCTGTCGACCATCCGTCGCAACCTTGCCTCTGATCGATACGCAACTCCCGCTGGCTTCTTGGGCGATGTGCGTTTGCTCCTTGATGCCGCTCAGCAACAGCAACAGCATCAGCATCAGCAACAGCTGCAACCAAGTCAGTTCGAGTCGCTACAGCAGCTGCAGCACCAGCACCACATGCTTGCTCTGACTATGGGCATGGGCATTGGCATGGGAATGGCGGCTGCCGCTGCCAGTACTACAATGGCAAAGCTTTCAGCTCCCGCAACTTCCTCTTCAGCATCAGCATCAGCATCTGATTCTGCAGCACTGATTGTCAAGCTTGTTACACCGTCCAGTGGCGGCAGTGGATCGACAGGCAGTGCTCCTGGTTCGTCTTCATGGTCGTCGTCGTCATCGTCTGATACACAACATCCTGCATTTTCTGTCGCTGCTGGCTCTTCGGCGTCGGCGGGAATCGCAGCTGTTGCCTTGGCAACTGACAAAAAGAGGAGCAGCATCTGCCATCGCCCACGCTGTCGCCATCCCTCGCTCCTTTGGACATGGCCATGGCTGTTGATGTCCCTGGATCTGGGTCTGTCTCTGCTGGTGCTGCATCTTCAAGAACCAAATCTCGCAAGTTGCTCTCGTCACAGTCATCGCAACCCCAGCAACTTCAGCACCCATCCGCAAGAAACGGGCATCGACATCAGCATCCCAGCAGCCTCTGCCTCTGCCTCTGCATCGTCGCAGTCTGCTGCTGCCAAATCATCTCAATCTGCATCCGTGTCCGAGGATATCGACATGGGCGATGCCTGCGCCACTGCTGCCGATCTGCGGGCG
>JH392970.1:39373-53530 GCA_000235945.1 Homolaphlyctis polyrhiza JEL 142
TTTTGCCACGTCGGCTTGAGGATTTGTGGATAGGGTTCCATCGTGGTGGTCGCTTGAATCTGACGACGTGCCATCGCTTTCGTCGTCAGCCAGCATCGTGCCCATCTGCAGAATGTCGTCTCGGTCATCAGTCGACATAGATTCTGTTCCCGCATCAGTCTTGTGCGATCGATTGTCAATGTGATCTCCGTGATTATGATGATGATGATGTCGATGATGATGGTGATGGTGGTGGTGATGATGGTGTCGATGCCGATGCCGATGCAAATCATCATGTTCACTTTCATGAGTGGCTCCGTCCAAACTATCTCGATTCAAATGTGTTGCATCGCTATCGGCTGCCAAGATCTGATTATGAGGAGCGTGTGGAGCAGCTGTACGCTTGACAGGCGGCAGTGGTTCGCTCTGACTTCGCAGTCGAAGCTCTTTAAAGTCTTGTTTATCTTGATCGTGATGGTCGCTCATGGGGTTGTGGGACTGATGGTGATGATGCCGATGTTGGTGGTGGTGATGATGATGATGATGATGATGATGGTCATGCACGGGTGGTAATGTGCCACCAGAATCTGATGTTTTCGCAAGTCCATGGGTATGATCTGCATTCCAGATGGATGCTTCACCAGCAATGATCTTGTCCATGTCCTTGTAACGCAGAATGTGCTGGTCACCTTCTGTCCAGAAATGATGATCTCCCTCAAGGATGGCACCACCGAGTTTACGAACAGGTTGAAGCGGCTTGACAAGCTGAATGGGTTCAGGCAGTGCAATGCCGTGTCGATGCGAATGAACATGATCTTCAGCGCCATGGTGTTGGTCTCGGTGATCGCGAGGATGATGACCGTCATCGTATCGCGAGGTGCGCTCAGGTGGTGCCGGCTTAGCATTTGCGAGGCCGTGATAGGCATGTATTAGCTGTACTGTTTGTGGACCACGAACGAGACTTTGTTCTGGTAGCATCTTGGGCTTGCGCATTTGCTGGACTAGTTGGTTGTTGGCTTCGGCGACCATCTTGCGATGAAGTTCTGCTTGTGCTGCATTTCGGTTGCTGATTGTACTCATGGCGGTGGTATCGGTGGAAACGGCAGCCTCGGTAGAAGCCAGATCTGCTTGGCCAAGACCATGTCGCCTTATTCTTGCGGCATCGCTTGCTGCATCTGTGGATGTAGCGATGGCAGGCAGAGTGATCTGCGAGTTGGGCTGCGGCATACGGTCAAATTGTGCCGATGCGCGGCGTCGCGAGTCCAGTTGCAGTAACCAATCACTGCGGCGTATCTGTGGCTCTTGTATCTGAGAAACAAATGACTGGCTGTAGTCGATCGTGATGTCTGATGATCTAGGCGGGTATCTGGATGGTTATCTGGTTATCTGGTTGTCTGGTTGTCTCGTAACTCGCGAATGTGGTTTTGGATGAGAGTCGCTAAATCACTTTGATTCCGAACAATTCGGACAAAGCTGAAGCTGAAGCTGGAGCAAGAACATGAGCATCGCCAGCAATAGCGGCTTCTCGCTGTTGTGCGGCCTTGACGACGCTGAGAACATGCACGAGGCGCTTATGCTCGCTCCTATCTGTGATACTGCGATACAACCACAGGCGTTGACCGTCGTTGAGTCCCTGCCGCCTGCCATCAGCAACAAGCAGGAGCACGGCGGACAGTTGGAATGCATCGAAGCGGCGATTCCAACTGCGAGCACTGTCGACATGATCATCGTCATCGATGATGCCAGCAAGACAGTTGATGCTGTTGATGCTTCTCAGACAACCTCTGATCAGCAACAGCAAATGGAGCAGCAAGACGATCATCACACAGAGAAAGAGAACAGTGCGATCCGCAGCAGCACAGGCACCAAAAGCAATTCCCTCAGCCAGCGCAAGCTTGTCTTTGATCGATCGTCCGCGAAACTTGCACTGTCGTCTGCCACTGAACCTGCTGCCATCGTAACCCACTCGCCACTGCCACTCGTAACTGAGGAATCTACTCAAACGGTGCAAGCTGTCGATCCAGCGTCAGGCATCAAAACAATCGAGATTATGGATGAATCGGATCAGCAGTCGGATCCCTCATCTCAAAGCAACTCTGATACCAAGATTCCAAAGCGAGTGTCAACCAGAACTAGACAAAAGCCGGCCCAAGTGGCTGTGCTTGATGAAAGTAACTCGTCGAGTCAACCTTTGCTGACAGTTGCTGCCAAGCGAACGCGCGTGTCCAAGAAGTCTGACAACGCGGCGCAGTCAGTAATCAGCAAAACAAAGGCAACTCTGGTCAAAATCCCGACTCCCAAGCAACTGCAGCAAGTCTCTTTGCCAGATCTTCAGTCGACATCTGCTTCGCATGCTCCTAGACAAGCAGATGCACATGATGCATTACCGTTGGACACTTGCCAATCCCTATCCTCTGAGAAACAGAATATCGCGAGTGTGATTCCGGACATGTTTCTCACTGTGACGGACAAGCGAGAAAAGCGCCGCATTGAAGACTCGCTCAGACTTCGCCAGGAGATCTTTGATAGCCGCAACTTGTCAAACAGCTTCTCAAAGGGCAAATCATCGCATCCATTCTTTAGCAAACCGGCAGCTAAACCGCAAGCCTCGTTGGCAAGCGACACACCCTTGTCAACGACCTGTCCAGTCGCAGTCGATGCATCTGCTACCACGTCGTCTCATGCACCACTGACGACAGCTCAGTCAGCACTACAAACTCCTAGATCTGCTATCGTCGATCACGCTCCATGGCCTGGACCTGTTCTCAGCCATGTTGGGCATACAACTGTGGCTGCAGGAGCCTTGATGCCATCAATCCCTGTTCGTTTCAACAAGCGGCTTATCAGTTCTGAGCATTTCAACCCCTACAGCTATACCAGACAAGCTCGCTCACTCGAAAGCAGTACTAGAACGGCATACAACTCGTCATGTCCACAACTGATACCCATTTCAACAGCAGTCGAGACAATCGAGTCTGAAATCGCTGCGATAGACAACTCTGATCTCAAAGCATCAACCGCGATCCATCGCATGCTTTGTGCAGTCCGTGACGAATCTGCTTGTTCAATGTCTAATGTCTCGCCACATGAATCCAGCTCTGACATGCAATGGACGCACAAGTATCAGCCGAATTGCATCGAGGATGTGCTTGGGTATACTAATGCATGTGTGGCTGCAGACCTTGCCGACTGGTTAGCCACATGGAAGCGCAGCAATGCAGGTGGTAAGAAACCCAATCATGTCGCTGCTGCCGCCAATAAGCGATCGCGAGTGCGAAAACAAGATATGCAAGGGTCAGAGTCGAGCGATGTATTTCTCACTGCAAAACGTTACAAACTCGGTGCAACTAAATCTGCGCGGTATAAAGGAACCGATCTTGAAGACTTTGTGGTCGACGATGAAGAAGAAGAAGATCAAGATTACCAAGTAGATACAGCGAAAAGGCGCGAGCGTCGTGATCAAGCTGGTTATGCTAGTCATGAGGACGATAGCTATCTTAGCGACTTTTCAGACGTTTCCAAGGACGCTGGCAAGCCACGCAAATCAAATAGAGACCGTGATGATGACTTTTGTGTTGGAAACAGGAATCCAAAGTCGGGTAGACGGCAGCAGTCGGAATACAGTCCGCTCTTTCGGATTGTTCGCGGGTCGAGCGGATGCGGCAAGTCGGCGCTGGTCTATGCAGCAGCAGCAACCGCCGGCTATCGTGTTGTTGAGATGAATGCAAGCCAACGGCGGTCGGGAAAAGATCTGCTTGCAGTTCTTGGCGAGGCATCTCTGTCGCACGGTGTCAATGCGCGACTGGATGATACAAGTAGTTTGTTTAATCCTGGCGTGACTGGCCGGCGTAAAGCGACTGGACTGATGAACAAGATGCAGGATGATGGAGATGAGAACTTGATCGACATTGAAGACGACTCGGATCCCTTGACTCCTGCAACTCCTGCAACTCCTGCACGCACGTTGATTCTTATTGAGGACGTTGATGTGTTGCTTGACGAAGATCGCGGGTTTTGGAGTGGAATTGCAACATTGGCTGAGACAAGTCGCGTTCCCATCATCATGACATGTATAGGTAAGTTGCATTGCGGATGTCAGTGGTTTCATTCATGGCAATGCCTAATACTCCTAATCATGTGGCTTTCGCAACTACCTTGTTGGTTGCACGGCGTATTGTAGAACATCCATTTACGCCTCACAACTCGTCGATACCAACAAACATCTATCAACAGTTGTGCGAGGCATTTCACACAATTGAAACACAAAGTCCAACGCCTCGTGAGATGGCCATGTACTTGCGATTGATGGCCCTGCGCGAGTCTGCTTGGATCAGCATCCAACCAGAAATCCTAGAACAATGGACAGCGTCGTTCCATGGTGCCATTCGGTCTGCCATTTTAGCACTGCAAGTCTGGACAATGCGTGACAGAACGCAGAATGTGACAGCACCTGGAATGTGCACTGTCATCTCCTATCTTGGCCAGACATGCAACCCCGCCAGCTGTAATACTAATGCGCTCTTGGCCACTGCAAGCGTAGATATGATTACTATGGGCGACAAACACACTGACATCAAGGACTTGCAAACTGAATCCTTGCGAGCAGATACGCTTGCCTCACTGGATCTACTATCGCCGAAGCCTTGGGATGTTTTCATGGTAATATCACCAACCAATCGAATACTGATCAACATGCACCACGAATCACACATCTTCATGATACCCCTCAAACCAATACCTCTGACACGATATTGTTTTGACTGTCCTTGTTTGTATTCGAACCAGTCGCAAGAACCAGAATGCTGGCTCGGCACATACAACTCTGATGCAATGCAGAGCTCGCTACCGCAATATCCAACCAAACTCATCTTTCCCCAAACGTTTCAGAGCATAGGAACCACACGGCGATCTATGCCCATTGTTGGAATCACTGGTGATGCCGTTCTGACACCGGTACACATCCACAACACACTCATTGAACTATCGACTGCTGTCAATGGACATCCAATCTCGTCTAATAACTCGGATGCTGCACGCGATGCGGACACTCTTGCCAGCGATCACGACAAGCATCGTGACAGCGCTTCCAACACACTCCTTGCAGACCATGCAGAGTATAGAGTGCGACCCGACTGCATCAATCTCTGGATGAATCCATTCATAAAACTCTGTTGCTGGCTAGACGTTGAAGCCAGACTCCTTCATGAAACATCGACTGTCTCCAAGAATGGTCGTTTGGATATGTTGACAAGTGCTGTGGATGCGACCCACGCGGCTGTTAAACTCGATCGTGATGATGAGGGTGGAGTCCAGTATTATGGCGATGATGACGATGATTTTACCCCGGTATTTCGCCGTGTTACTCGCAGTTCTGTCAGGCAGAAGGCTAAACCAAAGTAAGCACAAACTCGACATTTGTTTTGATGGTATCTCGTGTACATATGCATATTGAGCCAAGTGAGACAGACAGAGCGTGTGTTTGTGTGTGGGGGTTTATAAGATCTTGGCTGACACAAATGCTGTCTCAAGATTCATTAGCCATTTTGAAGGTGTTTTGACCCAAACTCAAGTGCAAGAGATTGCATGCACTTTTATGGTCATGTCGCCAGTACCTGCACCATTGCCAGTACCATCAACAACGGAAACTTGATCTGCGTAAAAAACAACAACAAATAGCTGTGCCATCTCTCTCTCTCTGTTTTGTCTCAACGGCAGCTTCTTGACCTCCAGTTCCTCGTTTTAGTACCCAATAAAAGCAGCAACTGCAGCAACTGCAGCAACCATCACCAAACATGATAGCAGATTGACAATAGATGTCGAATCAAGCACCATCTTTTTGTTGGATATCAGAGTTTTATTCCACTCCCACTGTTACTCCCACTGTTTCTCCCCGCTCATCTTCACTCTCTTTCACTAGTCTGATCGAGATCAATCATTTCAATCTCACGACAGAAATCTGAGCAAGGGTTGACTTGGTCGAGGCAAGTAATGCTGGTCAATGGTCATTGCAACCAGCATTCTCGATGCTCTCACTCTCACTCTCACTCTCTCTTTCACACACACACACATGGGCATATAAAGACACCAAAAAAAGCATACGCGCATATACTGATTGGGAGGGTTTTTTTGTTTTGTTTGTTATTCGTTTGCTTTCTTTCCACATTCCAGGTTTCCCGTTTGCTGCCATGATCTCTGTCACTGCCACTGTGACTGTCTTTATGCGTCAGCGAGTGATTGTGTGTTCAGAATACAGATCCAAGGGCTTCAAACCAGGCAAGCATATTGACATCATATTCCACGACGCGTTTGAAGTCGTCGAAATCAATGTGCTCGCGATCAGAGGCTCCCACGGCAGCAAAAGTTCTTTGGACCATTTCTTCAATGGCTTCTTGAGACATGGCTTCCATGATTGGAAACTGCTCTTGGTCGATTGCTGAGAACGGCGTTTGGGTTGGCGGTGCGAGACGAGGTGCTGTTATGTTGGTCACTGGTGTGTTTGTGGAGCTGGATGTTCCTGCGGCGGCGGCGGCTGCTGCTGCTGCGGCTGCGACGGCAATGGTGGCGGTTGCTGAAGAAGATGAGGATGACGCTGCGCTAGATCCCATCCCTGCAACTGCAACGGCTGCTGAAATGCCACTGACACTACTGACGCCAGCGACACCAGCGACACCGGGCAAAAGGGCAGCAGCTGTGGTGGTACTTGAAGGTAGCAGGGTGGAGGGCGGCACTGCAGTGATTGCTGATGGCTGTATATCAAACGACACAGATCTGCGGTTCTGGTAAGTGCGTTGGCGGATCTGTTGTACTGTTTCTCGGTTCGAAGTCGAGGGATCTGTATTGAGTTCCTGAGGCGTTAGCGAACTGCGCAGAACAGGCTGGCTGGTGCGACGCACGACGCCAGTGGTGGTGTGCGTTGCAGTTGGCATGGTATTGACTGGCGACAGATTGCTTGGTGGCAAAGGGAGCGGCGGCAGTGATGCACTGGTTGGTGTTGCTTCTGTGCTCGAAGCAGGCATTGCAAGCGGAGCAATAGAGGATGATCCTTCGTGTGATGACAGTCTGAACATGCCAATCTGGGGTGGCAAAGGCGGATGCGACAAAGAGGACAGAGGGCTATGCTGGATAGCATCGTCGACAAACGCAGGTTCCGGTGATGAGAGTACTCGCTCGCGGCTAATGGTTCTGGTTGAGACTGGCGCTGAATGGTTCGAGTCTGAGGAGAGTGCAGTGCTAAAGTGATCTGCACCCTCTTCAAGCGTTTCGGATGCGTCCATGAATGTGTCTTCTTCCTCAAGCAGCTCGACAACTTTACGCGGTCGTGGTCGGCGAGGTCCTGCTGCACGAGGACGATTGCGGCGGATACCACTTGTCATGACGGTGTCTTGACGCGGACCGAAGCCATCGTCATCATCTACATCGCCGTTCTCCTCGCCACCGTCATTGTTTTCACCCTCGGACGATGATTCGGGGCCACCGCTCGAATCAATGGGTGCCGCAAATGTCGACGACACAGGTTTGGCATCCTCATCATCAAACGAAGCCATCATGTCCTCCTCCATCTTCTTGACCACATCACGCACCATTGCCATGGATGTGTTGAAGTATGCCTTGAACATCTGCCGCAGCTCATCGCGCGAAATTAAGCCATCGCCATTGAGATCATATCCTTCAAATGCATCTTTGAAATAAGAAAAAGGACATCAGTCAGCATCTGTTTGTTATCAACGTCACACAAGTATATTGATTGTTCCAACTCACATCGGATTCGCTCATCAAGGCTTCCCTTGCACAAAATCGACAAGCCTCGCACCAGCTCTTCAAAGCTTATGATACCATTGCGGTCCTGGTCAAAGAAGGCGAAAATGCGCTCGCAAATCAGATTTTTCTCTATGCCAAGCGGTCCAAGGCATTTCAGGAATGTCTCGTTGTTGATGCCGCCTTCCGGCAAATCGACTGTTGATAGCGATCTGAACTGGTGATAGGTGGCCTGCAGCTCGATTTCATCAACTTGTGTGCACGTACTCTGTCAGTGTCTGCCTGGAGACATCATCCTAGTAGGTTATCAGCAAGACTTACAATGAGTTTCCTTTCTGAGCTGTGTAAAGTCATAATGATACTGGCCGACACTGAACTCGTTTCCTGTGGATTGAGGGTTTCGAGATTTCACATGCATGAGACACAAGGATTGAATATATCAGCGATGGGCAAGATAAACGATGCTCTGGATGCGCTGTGTGATGGAAGGAAATTACCTGGATAGAGCGGTTGTAAAACAGCCTGCTTTGAGTTTGAAAGCGGAGGCAGCGGAATCTTGATCTTGATGAACACATGGGTCTGGTAGTGAACATCCATGGCTTCACAGATCTCGCAAATATCGTATTCTACACAGTTGGCGCATCTGTATCTGAATCCACGAATCGGAGAAATGCCGCAATGGTCGCACGACACGGTGCGATGGGTATATCCCTCTGCAAAGCAAAGGCGATCAGTCAGCAAGAAAGGCTTGGTCGCTGCAGTGATGAAGTCATAAAAGCACCTTTTCGAGCCTGGTCTTCTGCGATAGAATAGAGCAGCTGTAGCAAGCTGCTTGACTCTTCGTGTGCAATATTGCGGTCGTCATCGTCGCCGTGATCGTCGCCTGTAGCACTATCCAGCGTTGAAGTTGCATCAATGTCGCTATATATCGTGTGGCTAATCGAGTTCGTGCGGTTGGATCTGCGTGTGGCTACATCTGTATCAGCCTCTGCTTCAACGTATGCTTCTGCATCTGCATCTTGGTCGTCGCCGGCGAGAGTCGCAGCGAGAGTAGCAATGTCTTGATCTGCTGTGAGTGGCAATGCGCTGTTGTTGTTGTTGCTGTTGCTGTTGCTGTTGCTGTTGCTGTTGTTTTCATCGGCTCTCCTTCGTGCTGAGCCATCTGTCCCAGTGTGCTGCTGCTGTTGCTGTGGCTGCTGCTGTCGTTTGGGTCGCCTGGCTCTGCTGAGCTTGCGCGAGAGCGACGAAGGCTGAGAGGAAGCAGCGGCGGCGACAGCGGCGGCAGATGCGACTCTCGCAGCGTCAGTCACAGCAGCAGCGACCTTGACGATGAGCAGCGCAGACAAGATTCCGGTGGCGAACAGCGCCAAGCGGCCAAACGAGAAGAACGTTGATGGTGGACCTGCTGCTGCCATGTGTCTCTCTGTCTCTGTCTCTGTCTCTTTTTGTTGTTGCTGTTGCTGTTGCTGTTGCTGTTGCTGTTGCTGCTTCTTGTTGAGATCTTGCTCGTCAACTTCGAATGTGGCGCTCAGACTCTGCTGCAGGCGCGACTCGGCCGTGCCCTGGTTCTGGCCATTGCCACGCAGGCGATCTCTTGAACGATGCGAGTGGCACAGACGACACTCATGACACACACGACAGACTTGCTCGGCGCATGGCTGCGGAGGCTCTCGCTGTGTCTGGTCGCAGCGGCTTTGTGCAGGAATACGTGAGGCAGCAGTCGATGCTTCGCTCTCCCGCTGATGCCACAGCAGAAGCAGCGACCGAAGCCGCAATCGCCAGCAGAATGCGATCTGCTGCAGCGTGCCAGGTGCAGCAGGCTTCAGCACATGCGCCATCAAGGTAATTGTGGCTGCGGACTCTTGCGATTGCATCATCTCAGCGACTGACCAACAGTCGTCTGCTGTCTGCCGTCTGCTGTCTGCTGTCTGTGGTCCAATCAAAATCTCTTGTCAAAGCATCCTCGAACACAGATCGCGGCGCGTCCGAGTCGACCAGACAAACTCGCGTTCCCAGACACACAGTGTCGCTGTCGCTGCTGCTGCTTCTCCAGTATTACCGTCATCCAAGCCACAGCAAGGCGAGTATCATCACAAACAAACAGCAAAGAAACGCATCCCACCCAGAAAATGCGAAAAGAAGCCAAAGACTGCGAATCTACCGAAAAGACAGAAACCAAAACAGTTTCCTGTCGACGACAAGGTATGTGCGCCTGGGTGCATTGATCTGCCTAAAGTCATTTCGTTTGTTACTCTCAACTGATCGGCTTGAAATCGTTCTTGGCTTGTTTCAGGCGAATTCTCAAACTAAAACAGTGCCAAAACGTATCTCTGTAAGCACTTTACAAGCTGCTTTTTAGACCAGGATTCGTGCAAATGCCTGTTTCTGATTACATTGGTGCTGAATAGATCCGCGGGTTGACTGATGGCCCTTTACTGTTCGCATCCCAAGGCATATTTGGGAATGGTCGCCGCTCACATCGAGTTGCACCGCCAAGACGCGACTCAGTAATACCTGCATTCGATGAGTCCGAGTTTCTCAATCGTGCAAAGCAGATTAAGCAAACAGAGCCTGATCTTGGACTCTCTAAGACAGCTGAAAATACCCATGCAGTCTCAGAAAACTGCGACAAGAATGCATCATGCGACTCGATTGAAAAGCCGAGTGAAAGTAACCAGATTGCCAATCAGCTCACAAGTGAAGTCGATGAAGCATCGCCAAAGTCGACTGAGAATTGCGGCATGCAAGATCGTTCAAGCACACGGTCTCACAACTCACAAGTAATAACGAAACAACTGAATCCACCATGCACGGTTATTTCGAGTCACTGCAACACGGACCAAGGAGATCCATATTCGATGCATAGCAAAAATGGTTCACATGTGATTGACTCTGGCATTCGATTCAACAAAAACTGCTCTCAGAATTCAGAATCAGTTCAACCCAAAGTTCAACCATGGCCGAGTTCCAGAGCTCATCAGCACGCGACAGATCTTGCCCAAGTTGGTTTGGCGATCCCTGAAGACTTGCACCACAGATATACTTCAAACTATGATTCTCTTGAATGCCGCAGCCAAGACCTGTTTGATGTCGCTCAAAGTATTGATGGTAGTATTGATCTCAGTGGTGATTTGACAAGCCAAGATCTTGAAATTGCGCACAGCAATGAGCTCCAGCATTTGTACTATCCGCTATTGTCAAGGACCGGATGGCAACCATCATCTCAGTTCGATGGCATCTCTCAGATGATCAACTCGCATAGTTTCAGCAGCGCCACACTCTCATTATCGTCGCCAATGCTGCAATCAAACTCAACACCAACTATAATGCCAATGCCAGCCCTTGCAACAGCAGCATTATCGTGGTCAGTCGCTGCACCATCGGCAACGCAGTTCAAGTTCCCACATCATAGGCTCGGTTGAAAATGAAAACGATATCGATAACTTTCCTTGACCAAAACATCACAAACAACAATCAATGTCAGACAGCAAAGGCGGCAGCAGCAGCACAGTCAACGAAGACCCCATTGATGCTGCGGACGAGGTTGAGATTGAGGAGACTGGCCAGCAGGGCCAGGCTAACAAGGACATGCGGTCCGTCACCCGCAGTGGCGACGACTCCGCCGGCACCGTCAACCAAACAAAGCTCGAAAAGGTGTGTCTGTCTGTCAACGATCTTGACTGTCGTCGCCTTTGGCCATACCGAGCCCAATACAACGCTCTAGTCCTGCCACGAGTAGTCGCTTTGGCTTCAGAGTCGAACCATCTAGCTTTACTAACACGCCGGTGCTGCCGTTTCAATTCACTCGGACAGGCGCTCTTCCAACTTGTCGATGTGCGGCAAGCCATTTCACAAGCAAAGGCTGCCAAGTAAGCCATCCGTCCATCAATCCTTGTTCCAAGTCTGTCTGCTCGTATGGCCAGCAGCTTACCACCCAATACAAACACCTGCAACATATTCTAATAGAGACGCAGAAGCGATTGCCGAGCAAAAGAAGATGCAACTCAACAAGGCTGACGTTGAGTTTGTGGTAGGTTTTATCGAAAACAAAAGATGTATTGCGATGAGTTGTCGCCGTTCGATTGTCAGCATACAAGACGATGCACTCGTGGAATATCAAGATATGATGTTACTATTATGATGCTGATGTTTCTGCTTTGTTTGATATCTGTGGTTGCTTGGCATACATAGATGCGCGAGATGGACTTGAGCAAGATTGCGGCGGAGAAGGCTCTACGAGATGCTGGTGGCGATGCGACAGCTGCGCTCAGGCATCTTATCCATGTTTGAGATCGCATGGTCCTGTCGTTGCTCTGTTGATTGCCTGGATTGTGGAATGAACAAGAAAGTGGATGTCATTGGCTGCGCTTGACTTGTCTTTAACGATCGCCAAACAAAAGTCAATGTCGAAGCGGCTTTTGGAGAGTGTGCCAGGCGCCGCTGCGTCTCAGATACGAATGACTCGATCGAGAACAGCAGCAATGACATCACCGTCGGGAACATCGACACAGGCCAAGCCAAAGCCAAAGCCAAAGCCAAAGGCAAAGCCAGCCACCGACAACCACACAGATGAAGCCATCTTCGAGGATAACTGCATCTTCAGTCTTGTGGCTGACCCAGCATATCCAGGCAACACACCGCTCGAAACAGCTCTGATCACAACTCTTGGTCGCCAGCGACTTTTGGACTGGAACCAGTTTGTGCACACCACGCTCGTGGCTCTGCTCAGACAGGATGCATCCGCCGAGCATAGTGCTGTCCAAGAGCGGTACATGAAGGGAGTCATCAGGTTTATTGGACATAAAATGCCAGTTGTTGTGAGCATTCACGCCAAATGGGCACCAACCATCAAGCAGTTTCTTGATGAGCGAGCAAGCCAGCAGCCAGAGATGAAGTCGGAGAAGTCCAGGATTGAGATGGAGCGGATGCTTGCGACTTCCCTCTATTACGGAACCCATTTCGAGACCAAGGTTTGCCATCATCTGGCTGCATCTCTGGCTGCATCTCTGGATGAGCCTGCTTGCTTGCTGACTTGCTGACTCTATCAATCAACTGCAGTTCGCTGCGACGCTCTGCTGGCAAGCGAATCTGGCTCGCTGGCTGCAGACGCCTGCTGATTACGAGCTGCTTGGTATGGTGTTTGATGATGGGCTTGTCAGGGAATGGGCAACGTGCGACGCCATCTCAACCCGCATCACCTCGAAGACCATTGCTGCCCAGATGCTGCTGGACACCCGCAATGCCACGTCGCAATACATGGACCTTGTTGCTGCTGTGTTTGAGCCCTGGGCTCTAGAGCCATCCCACAACTTGTGGAAGCGGCGGGTTGCCTGCGTCACGTTTGTCAATGCCGCTCCAAAAGCGGACAATCAACTCCGCGATGTGCTGACGAGGATGGCCACCTCTGTCGTGCAGAGCCCAGAGAGGTTCCACCAAACTGGTGTTGGCTGGCTGATGCGGCAGCTGTCTGTCTCTCACCGCAGCCATGTCGTTGGCTGGATCGAGACTGTGGCGCTTAAGCATCTTTCTGCAGAGGGTCTGCGCTATGCATGCGAGAAACTGCCGCCATCGTTACAATCCTCGCTGCGGGCCAAGTACAAGCAGGCGCATGCCTAGCAGTCTATCCACTCGCCTACAACATATCAGCATGTGTCACCTCTGTCTTGAAGCCAAAATAAACAAACGGGATCAAGGGGGAGCGGGGCGAATGGCAGAACAGTCGATCATCAATGTATTGTGTGCGAGCTTGACGGAACTGTCGGAGTTTCGTTCAGCTCACATCACAATCTGATCCTATTCTCCCTGCTCTGATTTCTGGATATCATCAACACACGGCTTGGGTTTCATCCAAAGCGATTTCTATTTATCCAAAACTTCAATAGCAACAACAACAACAACAACAACAACAGTAGTAGTGGTAGCACGGGATTATCGAAAACAAATGGTTAAACCAATGCTTACGTTTGCGTGTGGACGACTGAATTCGCTGCGCAAACGTGCGTCCATCACCGTCTATACCACTCTCACGCTCGTCATCATTGGAACTATATGCTTTCTATACAGTAAGTATACACGACTATCTCCATCACCACAAGCATATGTTTGACAGACTCATATCATACTATGCCGTTCATACTGATGGGCTGCTTTTGCCGAATCTGGTATGTCATTGTTTGTGTATCTAACAAATGGGTGCGTGTGTGAACGGTTAGTTTTGACGCAGCAACAACAATCAGCTGTTGAATCGAGTACAGATATACAGTCTCCCGTACCGCATGTATCGACCTCGCATAATGGGGACACACCTACGAATATAACAGAGTTTGCAAATTCAGCTTCTAATAGCAACTCTAACAAGGACACCAATACTCGCAACAGCGCACAAACAAACTTGAATGGCCAGAACACACACGAAAGCGTGTC
>JH392970.1:53630-67901 GCA_000235945.1 Homolaphlyctis polyrhiza JEL 142
AGCGTGACAGAAGCCAAGCAGCAGCAAAACGCGAAAAGCCGTTTCAGAGGAAAGCGGCCGCAGCAGTGACATACTGTCAGCAAGTGGAGCAGCTTCCGAGGGAGAGGGAGAGGGAGAGGGAGAAGAGCCACACGAGCAGTGCGCAGTCACGACGGCAACTCTGGGGAGCATACAGCACAGGCCAGTAGAGAGGAATAGCCCCACAGCAGCAGTCACCAGCACAGGCGTTCAAGACAAACAACGCCACAAAACAGCATCACATTGCTCGACGCGACATAATCCTCCGTGCCAAGACATAAACAAACAAGCCAAGCACTCAGCGGCGTGAACGCCCAGCAGCCACCAAACTGACCTTGAAGAGGGTCTCTGCCTGGCTGACGATAAGCTGCTTCTCCTTCAGAGTAAGGGGGATGGCAAACAGACGCTTGCGGTCCTTGGACAGAACGGTAGCTGTCTGCGCAAGAGCGCTGGACGCGAGCAGTGCAACAAGAGCCGACGAGAAGAGCATTGTCTATGGATCAACTGATCGTATACACAAACGAGTGAGAAGAAACGGTCGCTGGTCTGTATTTGTACGTGACATCTGCTTGGCTACGCTTTCCTCGTGCACGCCTCGTGTCAAACACATTCGCGCACTTTCCTTTTTGGGACTGGTTGTGACGGCCTGCGTGACAGAGCAACTGCACTGCGGCCATCTCGCCATCCGACCCAGCGGAAGCCGCAGTCGCAAAATGCCACAATCAGCATTCTCAGCGTATGGCCCCTGATGCCCTCTTACCCATCCTGCATCCACTGTGCCGAGTGTGCTCTCTCACCACCGCCTCTTGCTGAAACAGCCTAAATGCATGCTCTCGGCTGCCGTGGTTAAAAAGAAAACTATTTTCAAGTTCATTGGACTGCAAGCTTGACGCTTGTCAGGGTTACTCCCTTTGCTTGCCCAGACTCATCCGATGTAAAAGCTAACGAAATCTCAAACGATGCTGCCGATGGTACCTTGAATTCAACCGAAATATCCAGTGCTTTCTGCCCAGAGATACTCACCAGTTTGGTATCCGGCAACCCACTGACAGCAAGCACAACTGAGAAGAAATCGTATCCAAGCTCTGAATCCAGAGATCCTTTGACGCTGAGCTGCATGGAAGAGGAGAGTGACTTGCTGCCGAGATTCGGTGCGATGAAGAAGAGCGTTGTGGCGGTATCGAGGTTGTTCGCGTAAAGAATGCCATCGCCAATGCGAAGTGTGCCATCGACAAGGTGCCAGCCTTGAGAGTCAGAGATGTTGCCTTTGTTATAGATGCCAACATTGGCAGGCAACTGATCCATTGGTAGGCTGAACGTAGATGCAGCTCCCTTGTTTGCAAGCTTGATTGTGTATCGCGTGTTGTTTTGGTCCCACACAAGGATGTCAGCCATGCCATGCTAGACAATACCAAGACACAGAGCATCTTAATATCCAATATTGACTAGACTTGCTTTAAAGTAACTTGACTTGGCGGGAATGAATCGAATGTATCTTATGGTGCGGATAACCAGATCAGAGTCGAGCATGCCTTGGATTTCTAATCGAGCATACGAGAGTTGCCGAGCAGCCGCTGAAGATGAGATCTTTGCAGCTACCTTGGTGCGTCGAGCTGAAGCAGGCAGCTTGCTCGTTCCAAGAAGTGTGCCATAGTTGGGATCCCAAAGATTCAAAACAGTTGCACCCGAGATATTCACAGGTAACACAATCGGCTGGCCAATGGACAGATCTCTAACCAATGGTTCGCAGCGGAATGAAAGATACTGCAGGTCAACTCCATCGGTTTTGAGCTGTCGTGCAATTGTTTCGAGCTGCGACTGGTACTCGCGTACAAGGTAGAAATCTGCAGGGACAGGCCGCACGATATAGTCTGACTCGACACCTATGTCTTCAATCAGATCACCCGCGTTGATTCCTGTGCGGACGAGCTGTCGCCAAGCAACACGCAGGTTCTGAGCAATGGACAAACTAACCGACGATGTATATGGCAGGAGACTGAAATCGGTTGGATCAAGTGGTAAGAGGAAAGTGTTGAGATCAACAACATTGGCACCGCCAGCACCCGTTGCTGTGTCTTCGCCAAAGACTGTTGCAAGCTCATTATCTTGCATGTTGGCGGTGAAGATATCGCATGCCGAATAGCAGTTGCCATTTGTGAAGATCCCTACTGGCTTGAAATATGCTTGGCCGATCATGAACGAGTCCTGATCTGTATCAAACACCACAGGAGCCGTGTAGGTATCGCCAGGTGGTGTGCTAAAGTATGCCATGCTAAAGTCATCAGGCATGTAATACGTTGAGTTGAATATGTTGGTGTTGACGCTGTTGATGAGATCGCGTGCACCCATGTTGGTGAAGTGTGTGCCAAAGAGCTGTGGCAGATAGTCAGCCAGCGTGATCAGACCGCCGCCATTGTTGCGCACATCAACAATCATCGCTTTAGTCTCTGCGAGCGGGCCAACTAGAATACTGCGGATAAGGAGGATTGCTGCATTGACGTTCTCGTTCAGCGGTTCTGACGAGTGTTTGATTGCAGCATATCCAGTCAGACTGGTATCTCTGTCAAAAGCAAGTCAAGATAAACGCAAAGACATACCGAAATTCTCAAGACGCAGTATGCCAAGGTTTGTTGTCGATGGTTTGTAGATCGTCCATGATATTGCTGACCGAGCACCCGAGTTATACACAGTTATGATCAGCATGCCCAGAGCTGGCTTACTAGGACGATCGCTGCTTTCAGCGCGTGCAATAAAGCAGAAGTGTAATCGCGTTGGCTTACATGGATCGTTAGTCTTGTTAAGTGGTAAATCAGCATATACCTGATCAGTGAAAAAGTCCTTGATGATTTCAACATGTGGATTTCCTTGAATTCGCCAGTGTTTAGCAAATGCATTTGAAATGGACGATGCTCGAGGACGTCCGACCTTGAATGGAGATGCTTGCGATGGCTGCGAGTCGATCGGCATGGGTACTCGTGGAATATGGCGGCGGCGATGTCGTCCTTGATGAACAAGCCGCAAGTCATTAGGCTGGGCAGGCTGCGAAGACTGAGATGGGTTGTTAAGGATGTTGATGTAAGCTGAATAGCAAGCATCGTTTCGCAGCGATATCCACTTGTGATGGGTCAAGAAGAGCAGATGATGGTATGCAGGGTCAACAAACGGTTGTTACAGCAGCAGCAATCAGCGATCTGGCTTCTCAGACATACCGGGACCGACACAGAGTAGTCGCGACCGTTTGAGTGGGAGTGAAATACAAAGTCAAGCGTATCGCTCGAAGGGATAGGAAACCTTTGACCAGAAACTGCTTGCAGACTAGCCAGTGCCGAGCGGTGACCGCCTGATGTGTTTGCACCGCCTGTCTGCCACTTATTTTTCTCAAAATACTGGCAAGCCATAAGTCGGAAGCATCGGGCATCAAACAGAGATGGAGCGACTACAAGTGCCTTACATCTATAAACGACAAGCCATTGACCGTGACGAGTTTGTCTCCCGCCTTGATCTCCTTTAGAACAGATCGTGACAGAGCCAGGACCTGTGGATCTGTCGCAAAACCGGATACAATCACAACCGGGTTGCCGTCGATGTCATCCGATGCCACAAAGTCTAAGCTTATTGGACTGATCAAATGAAAGCACGAGTGCGTGCCAGGCAGATAATAGTTTGTGCTGCGCCAACAGAAAGTTGTCAAACAGCCATCGCAACAAATCGATCATCAGTCCAATAGAGCAACAGGGGGAGGTGAAGCGAGGTTGAGAAAGCACAAGACTGATCGCAAACATGACGTACTGGAAATCACGCAGACTGAGGAATATGCTCGAAAGCGCATAGTTGAACTCAAGATCAGATAGACTTTCTTGAGTCTGGGCGAGCTCTTGGACACGCGGGATAGGATCGATGTCGGGGTATTCATTGCCATAGTAGTATAGCTTACTTTCGCGATTGACGTAAATCTAGGGGGGTTTTGGAGACACAATGTGGATGTTTTGAGTTGAGTGGGTTGAGCAGCAGAGTCCATAGATGCACACAGATATATAAGTTGTGCCGGTGCATCACAAACCTGGAAAAGCGACGAAACGCTCGTGAGGATGGATTCTCGGTCGCCTTGCGTAAACGGCGCCACTTGGATCTGACTTCTTGAGTCTCTAAGCAGAGCATAGGTATAAGGGTTTGCGGCTGTTTGAGTGGCATCACTTATAGAGCCGGTGTGCTTTGCATATACAGGCGTCGCAACCAGACTGAAGCAGACTGCGGCAGATAAAAGACGCTGGGCTACTTTGCTCGAAAGAGCATTAGATCTGACAAGCACTGCCATGGTAACGAATAGCGAAACAGCCGTATGAGAAGCAGAGTAACGCAGGCAAAGGGTAACGAGCTAGCGTCGGGCCAAGCAACAGAATGCCTGTGCGTGTATTTGTTGTTGCCTCGAACCAGAGTTTGGCTCGGCATCTGTGCTATTTGTATGTCTCGGCGACTAACTCGTCGTGATCATGATCACTTTGACGCGCAGCGCTGTGTATCCAGCCGTGAGTGATCACGGGATGTGCCATATGGCGCACAAACAAAGAGCACCTTCCGTCTCGGCTCGGCTCGGCTTCGGTCCAAATGAACCGACCGAATGCTGATGTCCTCTGCCTAGCAGCAGCAAAACAGCAAAACAGCAAAACATGCCATACCAATACTACACAATTAACTGTGCAATCGCGAGCAACGAGATTAGGCTGTTGATTGCAGTATCTTCGTGGGAGACCTGTCCATCTAAGACAAATGTGCAGCATTGTCATGACTAATGCTAATATGAATCATGAATGCGAAGCTTACAAGACAGATCCATGTCGATAACAAGATAGTGTTCGTGCCATCTGATACGGATATATAGTGTTGGCCCAATTCCATTATGAACTTGAACGAACAGCAAGTATCAAAATAGAGTGATGTTAGATAAATCAAAGTGCATCTAACATGAGTTCGCTTCCAATTGGTTTTCATCTCATTGGATTTCGCATGCCAAAGGGGCGAGCAAGCTGTGCCATTGCTTGTGCTGCAGATCCAATTCGAATTCATATTCATGGACGACCACAAAGTAGATTTGATCAAGTGTCGTTGAAGAAACTGTGGAGAAACACGCAGTTGGAAGCATTCAATGAAGCAGGTTGATATGGGCTAGGAACAGCAGTGTATCAAGCTATTCAGTGCTTGCCGTGGGATATGCCCAATCCCACGAAAACTGGCGAGCAATGTGTATTTGATGAATGGAAGTGATCAGAATCACAGTTTCGTCATATTTCGCAACAATGTTTGGAGGCCCACCACCCAAGATCAGCGCCGACGAAGCCGCAAGCAACCGCAAGGCGGTAAGTGACCGAGCTTGACAGAGTAGCGAAGAGCGCTGGCTGCACATGGCAACGTAGCATGGCTCTACAGTGCGATACTAACTGCGCCAACCCACGCAACTGGGTCCCACAGGTCCGCAGCTCGGTTTCAACCTTTGTTGGCATTGTTCTGCTTCTCCAGACTGGTGAGTCTGTCGTTGTTATCCAAGACCACGCTGCTCAGCGCTGCTGGAAATCAGCTCTGACGCCATGCTCATAAGATGCATGCAACCATGTATTTATATATGTTCATGACTGACATTTATTCGCACTTTTGGTCAGTGCCGCTCGCCTATGAGTTCCTTCGCGAGCAGTTCTGAAGAAGCATGCAACGCATCGGTGCACACAAGACTATTCTCGGAACGCAGTAGCCTGCATGATCACAACATCTTGTTTGGGCCGATCGTTTGCATCCGTTGGCACCTGCAGCAGGATTCCAGTCAAGCATATTCAGAAATACAAGCCGTTTTAGCAAAGCATCTTGTTTGGGATTGATGTGGCTGGTTGGTTGGACGTACCAATCCAATGCGTTTGACTACAGACATGCCGCTTTTTACTCTTCCGAATATGGTGTGCTTGCCGTCCAGCCATGGCGTCGGTGCCAAGGTTATGAAGAACTGGCTTCCATTTGTGTTTGGGCCACTGGTGAATGGCAGTCATATGGTAAGTATCATTTCCAGCCAAGAGCATTTGAATAGATCCCAGATGGACGGACCTGTTTGCCATTGACAGGATGCCTGCGCCTGTGTGCTTGAGATCTGGTGCTATTTCGTCATCAAACGTCTCGCTGAAAGAATATATCAAGCAAAGATGCGGTGCGATCTACCAGCGTCAGCACTAGTATGATCACTTTGTTGATGCAGTGCCGCCAGAGTTGGAATCAGTGGATGGCAAGTGACTATATATGCATACCCATAAATGCTTGATCCGCCTCTTCCTGTTCCCGTTGGATCGCCAGTCTGGATCATAAAGTCCTGTAGTCAAACCACAGCAGTTAGAGGGAAGATGCATCTGACAACACACACATGGGATCGTATGCAGACTGGCTCACGGCAATAACACGATGGATCTACAGCCGGTTGAGTTGGCAACATTGCACAGAGATGAGTGTCAGCGATTGAGCGGTTGCAATAGCAGCAGCAGCAGCAGCAGCAGCAACAGCGGTGATATCGCATTGTACATAGCGAGTGCCGGGCTGAAAGTAACAGACCTTGATGCCATTGTAATATCCAGTCTGGGCCTGCAATTGGTGGATGGCCAAGTCGGAAGGTCAGCGAACATGGAGCCAGCAGTCTGGGAAGTTGGAAGCGAAAGCGAGTGATATAACAGTAGAAGCAGCGGCTTCTTGCCAGTTGGTAAAAGTTTGAGCAGGTGAGCGGCGCATGGTTCCAGTAGAGCTCCAACTCAATGGTGCCAGCAGACGTTTCGAGCACAACGCCGCCTCTCAGCTCAGGCAGCATGGAGATGTGAGGAAGCGGAAGTTGAAGGTTGAAGGATGAAGAACAAGAACAAACGTTGCCCGACGATCACACACAGAAACGAAAAATGGACCAACACCAGCACCAACAGCGACAGCAACAGCAACAGCACCAACAGCAACTCGCAGACCAAACCCTCCAGCAGCAGCAGCAGCACCACCACCACCACCAGCACCAACTCAGTCCGCCATCAAAGAAAGTGGCGCTCGCTTCTGCTGGCGCAAGTCCTTCGCGCTGGGCCTCTGCTGACCCAGCAGCTTCGACGCTGGAGGCAGCTCCACATGCCGCACACTTCCAGCACCAGCAGCAGCACCAACATGGTCATCATGAGCAGCATAATCAGCATCAGCAGCATGAACAGCATGAACAGCATGAACAGACCGCTGCAACTGCGGCCGTGCGAGTGTTTTTGCCGCTGATTCCACGCTCGCAGCTGTCGCAGGACCAACTAGACCGCATCACCCGTGCGAGAGCGTTTGCAGAGTCAATGACTCCACAGGTTCGTCTGCCATGTTTCCATCTCTGTCTTTGAGCTATCTGCACCCAATGGCTGTCGGCGCTTGTTCTCCGAGAGATCTGTCTGCTGATGCAGCTTTGGGCAACGCTGTAGCTCCTGGGTTCTTCGGCAGCAAGGAATACTCAGTTCGGAGCTGGAGGACTGCCCGTCGCCATCGACCCAAAGGTGCTTTCGGGTCTCAGTCGGATCTATGTTGGATCTGTGCAGTACGACATGACAGAAGAGCATATGCGGCTTGCCTTTGTGCAGTTTGGCGCTATCAAATCAGTCAGCATGACCCTCGATCCAACAACAGGCAGACACAAGGGCTTCTGCTTCATCGAGTTCGAGGCACCAGAGGCAACATTGCTGGCCATCGATTATATGAATGGCTTCGATATGGGCGGCAGGTTCGTGATCTGTCTGCGTTACAAACTGTGAGATTGAGTAGATCTGCTGTGCAGAGTTGACCCGCCGTGTTTCTCAGGCCGCTTCGAGTGGGGCGTCCAAGCAACTTTGCAAACTACGACATGTCCACTTTGCCACAGCCAAATCCTGCTCGGCTCTATGTTTCTAATATCAGCGACTTTGTAAACGAAGAGGACATCCGAGCGCTCTTTGAGACGTTTGGCACCATTCAGGCTTGCGTTCTTGTTGTAAGTTTTCATTCGTTGGTCTTTGCAGTCAGTCTGCACATTCTGTCTTGAATTCTGCTGTGTCGAGCCTCGTATTGATCGTATCACTTGTCATTCGGCGCACACCTTTCTGCAGCCAAATCCGATTAATCGCCGGCATAAAACATATGGGTAAGCTGTCACTCTGTCTGATAATGGAATGCAGTCCACGATTGCTCTTGTCCTACTATCTCGTAGTGTCGCATCTTGGCGAGCAAGCTTGTTTGCTTGCTCGCAACCCCGTGGTATCTGATTGTCGTCCCAGCATTCCAGCATCGCAGCGCTTGATCGCCTCTCTCGTAGCTCTACCTCTTCATCTCCTTACTGCATCCTCAAATGCGATGCAGTTCGCTTAAACCACGATACCTACCCACACAAATGCATGGTTGCATGTATTCTGCACATATGTGCGGAGCTCACTCGATCTTGCTATCATCGTAAAACACGCGCACATGCATTTGCTGGTCAGAGATCTCTGGCTCCACTGACATGTTCATATCCATGTTCATGTTGATCCCGTTGTGTTGCTTCCCTGATTTGCCCCATACTAGCCTGTTCAAGCATCTTTCTTTTTATGCACTTGCATGCATTCTTTCTCTTGCTTGCCTGCCTTCCTTTTTCTGTTCTCTAGACCTCTGTGCGGCTGATAAGCGCACCTACACGCATCTACCCTGCAGTCTGGCGATTTACTCCACCCCGTAGAGCACGAGAGAGGTTGATCCGCGCTGATATGTCCCAGCTGGTTGACGAGAATCTGGATGGCTTTTGGACCTGGCATTCTTTGATCTTTGGCAGGACTTGATCCCAAGCCGCACGACGTCGAGTGCCAAGCCATCATTGTAGCTGCAGTTGCAATTAGATTCAACCTCATAGTCGTACCTTCTATTGCTGTACTGGGTTCGACATTGATTGCTCACATGTTTACCAACTCTTTGTCTGTTGCCCCTGTGCTTTATTTCCAATATGTATCTGTGTGCGCCATGGAATGGATGTAAAGTTTTGTTCAGTTTGCAGATCCACAGCACGCAGTGATTGCGAGAACAGCGATGTCTGGCTTCGAAATCGGTGGTCGCAATCTGCATGTACAGCCGACCGTTGTCGGTCTAGAGCTGCCACTGGGCATGAGCAGCCTTGCTAGCGGCCCTATGCAGCATATGGCACCTTTGCCTCATGCAGTTCTGAGCGTTGCAAGCAACCTCAACACCGCCATCAGTGAGTGATACAAACAGACCCTGACTTCGCACTGCCCTGCAGTGCTAGTACCACGCTTCTATCTGTCCTATAGCGGCTCATGTATGCTTTGGTTCCACTGATACAAATGCTGGTTTGATTGCAACTAGATCGGCGCGTTGCGGCCGCAATAGGAGCAACAGGATCTACTGCGCCGTTCTCATCAGTTACAGGTCCATCGGGTATGGTCAGCGAAGCAATGCTTGCAAATCTGAAAGCAGTTGCTGCACGCAGCGCTGGCAGCACTCAGCCCCATGCTCAGCCTGCTGCTAGCCATCAAGCAGCAAGCAGCAATGGTGCTGCGGTGGCTACCGATGAGAATGCATCGCTTGAGGAGCCCATGTCGATAACAGCGAGTCAGCGATACTCTATCATGCAAAAGCTTTTGCGGACAAGCAAGGATAGTACATCTGCTGTGAGTATTTGGCTTATCGCTTTCAATCTACCAGTTTCGAACAGATCGCTGCATCCTCTCCTATCTTGCAAATCTGACTCGATGGTTCTAAAACAAATTGCTTCCTTTTTGGCGGGTGACACACTCGACGACCTGATGCTGGTGTAGCCGTCATCAACCTTGCTTCTTCAAAACATGGTTGTTGTTGAGGATATTGATGAATACCTCAAGGATGAAATCGCTTCTGAATGTGCAAAATACGGAACGGTCAAAAGCGTCGTCTTGAAACACAACCCTTCAAGCGCATCGCAACCGACCGATCTTGTGCCTGTCTATGTTGAGTTTGCCACAATAGAGAGTAAGGATGCCTTGATGATGGTTGTCACGCTACTCTCTTGCACCTCGTCGTCATCTCTCTTTGTTTCGACTGTCTATATCGCCTGCTGAGATGCGATTGCTCACAATATAACACTTTTCTGCTACTGTTGTCCCGTTGGCGGATGGATCAATAATAATCACGATTTTACAGTTGCTTCAAAGGCAAAAAGTGGGCTCGACGGTCGGTTCTTTGGCGGTCGCCAGATCCAAGCAACATTCAGTAGTATACCGGCTTGATACTTGCATTGCATACACAATATCAGTGCCACTCTGCTCCTTTTCCTTTTACACTTCCCCCCCCCCCTCTCTCTCTCTTCCTTCCGTGTCTCCCACTGTGCTCTGCTTCTTCACTTTCACTTCCTTTCTCCCTACCCATACCGCGATGCTCGTGAACGCGCTTCGTTCTTCTAAATTTCTTTTAGAGGTGAGGAGGAGCAAGAGAGCGAGAGTGTTGTGTTTTGTTGTTTTTCGAGCATCAAGCCTGAATCAGAAGGGAACGGAATGTTGAGGATAGGGTCAAGGTGAGGAAGGATGGGTTTAGTCGTCAATTATTGTGTCGCAAATGAAGAAAAGGAGTTGGTGATGCTGTGTGGAATGAGCAGGGATTTTACATGTTCTTTAAGCGAGCGATTGCGAAATAGTTGGGTAGAGATAGAGTCGCAGGATTAACAGAGAGGAATAAAGTAAGAGAGAGAGTGTGTGTGCGTGTGTTTGTTTTATTTCGGGAGAGCCATTGGCTATCGGCAAGCAGCAGATCGACGTTGCCACCGAGTTTGTTGTCGCAAAACCAGTCAATGGCAGGGTGAAAGAAGACAAGGGAATGGATCAAGATAGAAGCTGTGACTGTGGCTGTGGCTGCGGCTGCGGCTACGGCTGTAGCTGTGAGGTTTGTGCGTGACGCGGCAGAGGGGTGTACATGTTCAAGAGAACTGTAGCAGATACTGCGTGTCCAAATAAGTTGCGAAAGGCAATGACGTGCGTTAGATACGACTGTTAATGTTCAAGCTGCAGAGCATATTAAAGGAGCGAGGTATCATAGAAAAGCACTCACTGTTTCGGCAACAATACGTGCACGAGCATTGAGACTGAGGCGCATCTCGCTGATTTCCTTATCAACATCTTCCATAAACTGGATGATGAAATCAACGAGCTTGTGTTTATACATTTGCTCAGTATGGAAGTTGGTGATCAAGAAGCTGATGTCATAGCCCTGATGTTCATCGTACCAAAATGCCAAACAGCATCATGTATCAGTCATTTCTTATCCAGTTCAGACACAGAAAGACAAAGAGAGATAGACAGAGATAGACAACTTACAGGGATAGCCTTGCGTCGAAGCACAACAAAGCTCTCGGCGCGCATCATCAAGAAGCGAGTAAGCTTGTGACAGAGAATACGCTCGATTTCATCTGCTTGCTTGATTTTAATGCTGATGCGCAGCGAGTTGATGGAGCCCTCAATCAGAACCTTTTCGTTTTCGTTGCGGCTGATGACGACGGGTGTCAGGAGAGCCTCCTTGGACACTCTGGATGATTTAGGGGGGAGAAGTTGTGAAGCAAGGTTGATTGGAGATAAGATCGGGTCAGCTTCTGATGAGGGTTTTGGGATGGCATCGATAGGATTAAGGAGACTTGAGTTGGGCGTCAGCGAGACGGGGATACTCTGTATATAGCCAGATGCTGCATGGTGCATGAAAGCATGCTGGCTCAGAGTATGGGTCACTGCTGCTGCCATGACTCGTATTGCTGCCGCCTTGTGCAAGCATTTATGAGCGACAACACCCCGGTTCACTCGACAGAAGCGCATCTAGCGACGAGCAGCAGCAAGAGCAGCCGGAGCCAAGACCGAAGGAGAGATGAGGAGCACAGAGAGCAGGGAGAACGGAGAACGTAGCAAGCGAGCGGTGCAGAGCATGGCGCACCCAGCTTCGACTTCTGGCTTGTTATGGCGCTCAACAACTTGCGACGAGAAGTTCTCGAGGCAGAGCGCGGCAGTGAGCGTTGCTCGCACCGCAGCAAGGTACGGCCGCAGCGTGTTGGACTATCAAAGACCAGGGACCAAGGACCAAGGACCAGGCAGATGTCAGCATCAGCTTTGGATGGTGGTGGTGTGACTGGGGACTGGGACAACGAGCGGTGGGAGACAGTGGCAGCACACGCACCATCTCTCTTTGGCTCTGTCTGTGTTCGAGTTCGCGTGCAAGTTCAAGCTCAAATGCAAGTTCAAAATGCTGTTATCCAGCAACAATCTTCCTGTTTCTCTGACAAATCTGTCTCCCAAACCTGAACATCCAAAAACAGCCTTGGAAGATGCTTAATTCAATGAGACGGATGGATCGCTGCTATTTCGCTGTGAGATGGAATGCGCAGTCACAACTATTATTTCTTCACATCCAGCAGCTTGATCTCAAACACAAGCGTCGAGTGCGGCGGGATGTCAGGCGGAGCACCGCGCTTGCCGTATGCCTGTGCGGGTGGAATCGTGAGCGTGCGTGAGCCGCCAACCTTCATGCCAGCAACGCCAACGTCCCAGCCAGGAATCACGTTGCCAGAGCCCAGCTTGAACGTGAACGGAGCACCCTTGGTGTTCGAGTCAAAGGTCTTGCCGTTGGTCAGGCGGCCAATGTAGCGCACCGAAACCTGCAGATACAAGCCAGAGACAGAGAGATCGATCAGTGCAAGCTCAGACAGCACATCACAGATCACAGATCGCAGATCACAGACCTTGGAACCCTTGGTGGCCACAGCACCCTCGCCAACGGTCGTGTCTTCAACGACGACTCCAGATGGAAGTGTGTGCTTGGCAGGAGCAGCCTTCTTATCCTGGTGCTGCTCGGGCTTCTTCTTCTCCTGGTGCTGCTCAGGCTTCTTCTCCTGATGGTGCTCAGGCTTCTTCTTCTCTTCATGCTTCTTGGGCTTGGTCTCTTCTGCGTCGTCGGGAAGCTCGACAATCTTGGCCTTCTTGAGTCCAGTCTTGCCGTCAACTCCGCCAATCTTGCGCTTTCCGAGAGCCTTCAAGAGCTCCTCCTCATCAATCTCCTCGTCATCCTCCTCATCCTCATCCTCATCTTCTTCATCATCGTCTTCCTCGTCGTCATCTCCCTCTTCATCATCATCCTCGTCGCCTTCCTCATCATCCTCATCATCCTCGCCCTCTGTTCAGTTACAAAGCACACACAGATCAATCCAAGCAAAGCCAAACCGCACCGCCACATCGTCAGTTGCCTCGCTTCTCCACTTAAAGAAACAATATAGCTCCCCAACATAGATAAACAATGGAAGCGAGTGGCTCAGCACGTCACAGCAGCAGCGATAAGCTCACCGACGAGATCCATGAGACCATCTTCATCCTCATCGTCAATATCCTCATCGTCGATCTCCTCGTCATCAAGGTCCTCGTCGTCGTGGTCATGGTCATGTTCCTCAGCAATAGCGACATGGTTGCCAATCAGATCCACCGTGCAGTTTCCAGTGCATGTCAGAGCGATCTCTTCGCCAGCAGTGAGATACAGATCCAGGGCCTGCGTCTCGTGGTGGCCAGGGATCAGCGAGCACAGCGTGAAGGTGCTGGTATTGCCTTCCTCGCCGATTTCGAGCTGGACAGTCGTGCGCTCGGGTTTGTCAGGCAGGCTGGCTGAAAGCGACGCCTATGGATAGCACACAGCAGACAGCAGATTGTGGCGAGGAATGGGAGAAAGGCATATGTAGTTGCAGGCACACAGAAGCAGACAGAGTCATACAACGTTAGTATTGGAGGGGCGGCGGAGGGATGCTGTCGGCAGGCCGCTCGCAGCGGGTCTGTCCACAGCAACGCTGCAAGATCACTTGTCCGACACTCTTGCGGCAGAGTCCCACCCAGACGGTCGTGGGACGCAGCACAAAGGAGACAGATGCAGCTCAACAATAGGCTGCAGCTCACCGAAGTCAGATGGAAGTCATCCTCGACAGACTGGGTGTATCTCTTGCCAGGCTCGATCGAGAGGCCAAAGAACGCATATGGGTGGATGGTCATGATGAGCAGAGAATGCTTTTTTGAACTTGGAGGAAGAAAGCTGGATTTGCCCTTTCCCCTCTTTTTCTCACTTGACCACTCTCTTCCTTATCTTGCTTATCCCACAATCAATAAACTCGATGCATCGATTCTGCCAACGGCCAGCATTCCTTCTTGAGTTGCAGATTGCACGGCTGCACAGATATGCCGGTGCAACACTCTCATGATGAGCAACACAGCC
>JH392971.1:0-13346 GCA_000235945.1 Homolaphlyctis polyrhiza JEL 142
AACCCCGCCGCCACCACCACACACGCGCTGGCGGACTCTGTCAACTCCGCTCTTGCTGCCCGTGAGTCCGACTACAACAGCGACTATCGCGGCCACCACCACAGCGACAGCGACAGCGATATCGGCAGCGTCTACAACCAGCAGTTTGCTGCCCAGAACAGCCAGCGCAGAGGCTCCACAAGCCTGGAGCAGATCGACGCCTTTCTTCTCTGGTGCGAACGCTTCGAGGCAGAACAGAGGGGCCAGAGCCAGAGCCAGATTGAGATCGAGATCCCGGCTCAGATCCCGGCCCAGCACTGTGCGTCACACAAGACGTCGCGCTCAGCACAGCTGCTCTCGGCCGTACTGATGCCCACCATCCCAGAGGCCTCGGAAACCGCATCCCAGTCAACTCAGGACGATCTGGATCACGATCGTGAGTGCGAGTTCGACAGCAACAGCCGTGATCCCGTCAATGGCGATGACTGCGACACTCGCTCCGAGGCAACGCTCGCCACAAGCGACTGCGACTTGGACGACTGCGCCCCAACGACGCAACACCCTGCAAGACTGCGCACATCTGTCACGGGCTTCCCCTTTGCCCCGGTCCTGCCGACAAGCAGCACTGCAGCCACGACAAGCACAAGCACAAGCACAAGCACAAGCACGCTTGATCTCGTCGCTCAACACACAGGCTCTGTTGCCTCGCGACCATCTGCGCAAGAGATTGAGGAAACAAAGCGCATGATGCTCCAAGACCCCTTCTTTGGCGCTGAACCCCAACGCAACTTCTGGCCAAACGCAACAGGCGTGTCTGACGCTGCGGACGCATCTGCCAAGCTTGCTGCTGAATCTAAGCGTCGCAAAAGCAGCGTCAAGGATATCCTGAAGCGTCTGATGACATTCCGTCCGACATCAAAGACATCATCGGCATAGGCCCTCTGCATATCCCCATCTTCCTCCTCATCCCCATCACATCTGCGCTGAATCCACATCTACATGTCTGATTCTGGCCACATCCCTCATTCCTGTTCTTGATTCTGTCCCTACCCTACTCTGCTTTGCAACTGTATATCACCCTCTCCTTTGCATCACGGTAATGAATGCGATATTCCGTCACAGAAAAATGTGAGTCTCCCACTTGTATACCGACTTTCATTTCATCTGGGTTGAAAACAGTTGCGGTGCATCCTTGTCCAGCACGCCGCCAAGAGCCAGATCAGCCGTAGCGCTATCGCCACACGCCTCAACTGAACATGAACAGGCAACTGTGAATAAGCAACACCCAACTCAATCAACTGCCGCTTCAAATGAAACAAAAACGCATTCTTTCGTTTCGACCGCTTGCCCATATCCTGCCAATTACCACGATACCGAATCGACAATGTCACACGCAATCGATTCAAGTTTTCGAATTCCTGGATGCCGAGATCGCAATTTGGTTGGAATTCACGGTCTGATTTCACGAATTCTAACATGCGTGATTGCAGCTCTCTGATTGTCTCTTCAGGGGTGTTGAAATCCATGTGGATATCTATGCTCTCACTCTGGATTTCCCCCCCCCCCGCCCCCCCAATTCCAGTCACCACCCCCACATTTACAATCAGTCATCAGTAGTTTTCCCATCCTTACATCCTTCCCTCCTCACAAACACACAAACACACACACAAAAAAGGGGTGTGGTGAAATGCTATTAATAGATTCTTTTACCTGATCACCAGAACGTCTCAAGTTATTAATAAGTTTCTGTGACAAGACCGAGTTGGGAGCATAAATCCGTTGTCCATCCCCGCGTTCAAACACCGTTGTCAACAAATGCAACTCGAGCACCTTCATCATCGTACCATCAATCACAACGCGGTCTCCTGTATCATACGGATGCATCACAAACAAGAACACGATGCTTTCAAACGTTGTCTTGGCAGCACCGCCAAAAATAAAGCTGACGGCAACAAGAATCGTTGTAAAGGGCAGTACGGCTGTTAAAGGGATGCCATAGATGGGTAGAGAGAAAAATGCTGTGAGGATGATTGAAAATATGTAGAGGATTTGGTTGAGACGGCCTAGTGCCTGCGATAGATCGCGTAACGAGGCGAATAGGTTGCGTCGCTCGCGGTAGATTCGTAAAAGTGAATGCTTGAAATCCTCCTCAGTCATTGTGATTTTGCCATCCTTGTCAAACAGATCAAACGCTTCTTGTGCAATATGCGCGTCGGAGAAGAATGGAATGAAATGCTGCACGCATATCGTGGGCTCGGTTGTTAGGCTTGGGTTTGAATTGAGATGAGAAGTTGGCAGAGATTTTGTTGTGTTGTCGGTCGATTGGATCGAGTGCATGTACAACGCAGCGAAAATGCGTCGCGCGAGTTTGATTGCATGCTTGTCGCTGAGCACATCCATTGTCTTGGCACGGCCTGCTTTTGCAGCAAACTTGGATCCACCAATCGTGACTGCTGAAAACTTGTCGAGCGTCATTTCTTTGGAGCTCTCTGATCGTCTCTGCGGTGATGATGTATCCAAAGTGGGACTCTCTTTGTCTACTGCAGACTTTTTGATTGCATCGGTATCTCCTGTTGCTGCATCTTTCGATTTGCCATCTTCAGTTGATGAAATGGCATTGACTGAGTTGCCTGATTCCATCTGTGACGGATGGGCCGCCGATCCCATGTTTCCTTTGGATCCGCTTCGGTTTTGACGTCTTCCGAAAATGCCCATGATAGACCATGTACTTGAACTTGATTTGATCGACTTGTCGAGCGTAGGCACACGTTCAGTCAATGGCAGCTGTTTTTTGTTGTTTTGTTGTTTTTCCAGTCAGAGTATATCAAGTCCATTCCCAAAAGAAACAAACAGAATGCATGCAGCAACGTTGATGCTGACCTTTTCCAAGTCGATTTCAACAACACGGCTGTCAAGCTGTGGGATAGACGAAGCTTGTATGGAATGAAATGGTGCGTCTTGAGCTGCGATATGAGTAGCAGCCTGCTCTGATGAAGGAGCTACTGCTTGAGTCTGCGACTGCATCTGTATCTGAGGCTGTGTAGTTGGAGTGATTGCTTGATCTGCAGCTTGTGCGTCATTGCGATCAAAGCCATCGGACAATGCAGGAGTTTCACCGTCCTGTAGATCACGACCCGCCAATGATTGCTCCGATGTTGTGACACGAGCACTATGATCAAGGTTCACGCTTTCTCCGTCTTGAACTTCAACCTCTTCGTCAACGCGTTTTCCCCAAATGCGCCAGCCTGCACGGGCAGATGTTCTTGAAACAACCGATGTGGTATGTGACGTATCTCTTAGACCGCCGCTTGCATTATTACTATACGCCGCGCTTGCCTTGATCAACGCATCTGATGTTGACGGCACACCACCCACCATCTGCTGCTCGTCGTCATCCGCTGTTGATACACACACAATCTCATTGACAGGTGCGGACATTCCACGCAAGTGACCCGGAACTCTTGGTTTCAAGCTTGTGCTAGCTGCTGCACCAAGCAACGGCTGAGATAAGCCGATCGCTGTTTGGTTAGAACCCAGGTTAGTGTGAGGCATCGCCTTTGCATGTTTAAACGGCGACGCGACTAATTGCCGGAATGTAGTTGCAGCATGACCCTCCTGACTCAACCCTTGCTGCGATTTCAGTGCGCCAAAGTCCAATGGACCCATATGCAATGTCGAGCCATGATCACCATGATCACCATGACCGCCGTGAGTCCCGAGCCCAATCCTCGCCAACTCATTCTCAAACGCATCGACAACCGCCGGACTCTTAACAGCCTTACTCAACCGATCAATAGCGCGCATACACCGCCGCCATTCACGAATCCGATCCTCATAAGCAACGCGATGGAAATTAAACGCAATCATCTGCACAAACACTCGTTGCAATACCAGGAATATCGACAGGATCAATAGCAGCGATATCACTTGAAAGGCAGAGGACCATTGCTGCACTACTGATGTCTGGAACAGTATTGCAAACGTCGATGTCAGGAATATCATTGAGATGGATTGCACTATCCATGGACGAAGTGCAGGAATATACTGTTCCATTTCGCAAGCATTGTCAGTATTCCTGGCCTATATATCTCCTCCTTCTCTGCCCTCGCAATAGTTATAGCATAGTTGATTGAGAGATGGCTGGCTGGATGGATGGATGGCTGCATGTTTTTCCACACTTACCTCAAGCGTCGATCGCACATCCTCACTGCAATCACCATAGAACCATTTGATGCTCTTCTCGATTATATAGGGTATCGTTCCAACCATGTGCCATAGAAAGATGAACACGTTCCAGTTGATCGCAAGCCATAAAAGCCTAAAATGAAATGCAGCATATCACCGTTAGACACACAAACTCTTGGTTACAATCTTCCTATAAGCCTTTTCGTCAGGCTCAATCAAACCAGAAACCAGCGCATTTCATCCTCTCCGAATAACCACAGTGTTTGTTGAATGATGTCTATAGCATTGGTTGATCCAACAGACGAAACAAAAAAGGCAAGCACTTGCCATATTTGATAAAGGGAGGTTTCGGCCCCCCTCCCTCCCCCTTTGACAAACAAGATGAACAATAGCCAATCTACTCACCATCTAGTCAACTGAGCAAACAAGTTCAACTGTCCACTAGCTTGAAGCGTCGCAAAATCCATAGTAACCAAATCAGGCAAATTGCGACGATCCAAAACAACGAAATAGGCTGCCGGTGTAAGAATCACACACGTCCCCAGAATCGAGGCGAGAATGAATCGCAACCATGCGGGCAACAGTCGGAACCATAAACACTGGATCTTGTCGTGGTCTAGCTCGTTTTGGTGGGCATCTGCATCAAGTGTCGTGGGATCGTTTGGTATTGTTTGTTGTTGTTGGTGTGTTTGGTGTGTTTGGATGTTTGTCGCGCTTGCTTCGTTGGGTGTCTTGTTGGGGTGCTCTGTAACTGCGAGAGAGTCTGTGCTTGTGAGAGGCTCGCTCGCAGACGGTTGCTTGGGATAGTAGGACGGTCTTTTAGCAAACACTGGCATCTCTCCTTATTGCTCGCTTTCGCTCTCTCTGTGTCTCTTTCTATCACTCTCCCAGCCAGATCAACAAGTTAATCTCCTCTGAGCACAACTCAAAGAATGCTTAGTTGGTGCAAGCTTGCATCTTTAAAAAAGCCTCCACAAAAGCGGAGATTACTGCTGGTTGGCTCAGTCGATCAATGGCTGAGATGCCATACTCTTCCAACCAAGGCACACAAATGATGAAATGAGCACCCTTTTACTGTAAACCGAGAAAAGGCGAAGAAGAGGAGGGAGAACAAGAAAAGAAAGAAAGAGAGGGAGAACGAGCAACAAAGGGCAAGCAGGCTTTGAGAAGTAAGCAACCAAGTTTATCAGAGAGAGAGAGAAAGATAAGAGGTAGGGAGCTTAAAAGTGGAAACGCATCCACAGGAACACACACACACACAGACAGACAGAGAGAGAGAGAGAGATTCACATAAACCAAGAAAGAATCTACGATGAAGAGTAATAGTGCTTTGCAATCAACTTGCGATCGACTCTCTTGGTTCTCGCTTTCAGAAAGTCGACAATCTGCTGGTGGCTCATCTTGTTTTCGCCAATCTGTACAAACTGATTGGCAAGGGTCTTGTAGTCCTTGAACATGAGAGCGACCCAGACAGCATGAAAGTCCATTCCTTGAAAGACAACGGTAGTTTGACCAAAGTACTTGTCGGCATTATCAACAAAGTTTTTAGGATGGTCATCCCAGCGACGCAGAGGGTTTAGGTGGTGGGAAGTGTGGTAGCCGTCGTTGAAGCAGTTCTTGTTGTAGAAAGAGTCGAGGCAGGTGATGGAGGTTTTGTAGTCGTTCTTGGGATCGTCGGGCTCGACAAAGGCGTGTTGAGCCCAGTTGCCAGACATCATGCCGAAGCGTGCCAGGTTGAAAGGAACGAACCATGCAAAGATGACACCAAGAGTGTTGTGGGGAAGGAGGAGGAAAAAGGAAAAGTAGAACATGAGGGTGAGGAGTTCGCCAGCAAAGGCATTGATGGCCCACAGGTATCGTCCCTTGCGGATAAAGTAGAGGGGCAGCTCGAAGATGATCAAGAAGTAGAAGCGGAAGAAGTAGATGGCAAAGTGCAGCGCATTGTCGCGGTCGTACCAGATGGTGGACGACAGATCGGTCGGAGCATTGTCCTCGACATGGTGATGCTTGACATGGTGGTAGTAGAAGGTGTTCCAGGTCTCGCCAAAGAAGGGCGAGAGGACAACATGGACAATTGAATCGAGATAGGGGAAGTTCTTTGAGGCGATCTTGCGGTGGCAAACGCAGTGAAGCATCAGGATAAAGGGAGCAGTGAAGACAGCCAGCAGGACTGTATGGGCAACCGCATGGATCCAAGAAAAGCGGGCCAGCAGCAAGAGAGCCGAGGGCACCACGGTGACGAGATAGAAGAGGATGTAAGAAACGAAGATGGCGTCGCGGGGATCAGCAACGAGGGAAGTGGCGAATGCGCGGTAGATGTTTTCCAGGGGACGCAGAGCAACAGGAACGTCATGCGGCATGAGCCAGCCAAACAGACGCTCGCGGCCACGCTCAAACTCGGCATCGGCATCAGCATCAGCCTCGGTCTCAGCCTGAGCATCAGCATCACTCTTATTGTCTTTGGTGGTGTTGCCAATGGTTGATTCCGACGATTTGAGATGCTGTTGATGTTGATGCAGCGAAGCTGTGGCGTTGCGGGCCACGAGCAGCGGCAGGACCTGAGCGTCCACGAGAATGGCTTGCGTTTTTGATGCCGCAGCAGAAGCAGAAGCAGAAGCGGCAGCGGCAGTTGGATCGGCAACAGAAGCAGAGCCCATCATGATGGTATGTCTGTCTGATGGAGAGAGAGACTGAGAGAGAGAGAGAACCAGAACAGGAGGCTGGCAGGAACAGAAGGAAAGAGAAGGGTAAGAAACTTGATAGTTGTTGCTGTTGCTGTTGTTGCTGTTGCTGTTGTTGCTGTTGCTGTTGCTGTTGGTCTCGTGGTTGTTTGTTCCTGTTGTTGTTCCTGTTGTTGTTGTTGTTGATGTCGCGGCAACCGGCGATTGTTCAGTATTGTTCAGTATTGTTCAGTATGGCTCTGTCACTGTCTCTGTCACTGTGACGCTGATACTGTTACTGACCCATGAGAGACGAGTGGCACCCGCAACCCCAACCCCAACCCCAACCCTCTCCCTCCTCCTTGCCATGCTCTTGCTCTTGCTCTTGCTCAAGGGCTCTTGTTGTGGTCGCATGCAGCAGCCTTTGAAAGGAGACTCTCTCACACACGCAAGAGGCGTGCTCTATGTTGCACCATTGCCCTGGCATCGACTCGGCCCGTGCGTGCATAGCATTCTGACAAACAAACACACTCGCAGCCAATCCTGGCGCATCACTCCCACAACTGGCTGCCTACTATGCAGCTACAGACAGCTTAATCCTGGGATTATGGCTCCTGTTCTTGAAACCATCATATCACATCATATCAACTTGTCTGTTAATAGATGTTGCATGTTGGTCATTGCATATTGGGAAGGCGTCTCAATGACCAAATGCTCTGGCTGCTTTCACTGTTTTGGAGAAGCTACATCTGTATATCTCTATCAGTCCTATCTGCATTCCATTCTACTTGCTTTCTCTCTGCTTATGCAAACCAGCCAACAACCCAACAACCCAACAAGCACCGATGAGTGGCGTTATCTGTGTCGATCAAGTGAGATGGCATTCTCGCCGAGTGAATGCAATGGTGATACAACCTGCAGACAGCAACCCATCGTGTCTACAATAGTCGGTCGATTCCATTTGGATTGGATTCATTTCCTAAACAGTATTCTCATGCTTCAAGCTTTTGCGATGATGCCCTTCTCGGTCAACAGCTTCTCGAGTTCTCCGCTTTGGTGCATATTGACCATAATATCGCAACCACCAATAAACTCGCCCTTGACAAAAACCTGGGGAATAGTTGGCCATGAACTGTATTCCAATATCAACACCCATTGATTGAAATGAGCCAAACCCTGCTGGTTGTTGCAAGCAATATTATTCACAGAGAGATTGCACTCACGTGTATTCCTTGATGCCCTGGCGAATCTGTTCATCAGAGAGCACATTGACCGACTTGAACTTGGCACCTAAAAAGTGTATTCATCCGATTATTATCACCATAAACAGCAGTCAGCTAGACCCTTATCTACTGACACCGAATGATGGCACAGAGATCGAGATAGATATAGATCAAAACAGACCTTGGAGATCCATGATCTGCACTACTGCACGGCTGAAGCCACACTGTCATCCAGGTGCAGTGCATACAAAATTAATAGCAATCGACAATCGACAATCGACAATCAGAAATCACCATTATAGAGTCATCTCCAACTATCTAGTTCAAAGAATCCAGCTTGCAATACCTGTGGCGCTTCCTTGTTGCCCTTCATGAAGATAACAACATCGTTTTCCTTGACAGCCTGAAACCAGCAGTGGCGATCCGATTAGTCCAATATAACTAATATTTCTTATCTGGAAAAGCACATTTTATAGTCGCTGGCAACTCTATCTTGGTGGTTTGTCGAGAGACCTTGTCGATCTGTGCGCGCAAATCGTCAGAGAGGTTGCGACGGAACACTGTCGCAAATGCAAATGGCGTCTGCAGTGCAGTGGCTCTTGCTACGCCAAATGCGCTGGCATTGATGGTGCGTCTCTGCAGGTTGGCAGCAGTTGGGTAAGAGTTAGCTGACAGCACTGTTTCGTGGCACCTGTCATATTGGATGGCTCGGCGGCTGGAAGCTGAGAGAGATCTGTCTGCTTGCACCGAAAGCTGTGTGGCAAGAGCTGCTAGACTCGCATTTCGCCCACGGCTGGTAGCGAGGGACTACGCTCATTCAGTCTTCTCAGCATGCTATAGTGGTGCAGAGCGTTCCAGCCGCCTACAGTTGCAGAACTGGTTGTCGATGCCTGTTCGCATACCAATACTGCGGCGTTCATATTGGTACAAGTTTTGTGGCAAAAGTTCAATCACCAAAAACAGCAACAGCAGCCAAGGAATCGCTTTCAATGCAATCCACAAAGCCATAATTGTCCTGCCTCCTCCCTTTCCTTCATTCGTTGTTACCCAGATGCTGCCATCGATATACTTTGACCATGTAGATTGACATTGTGTGCTGCATCAGCCAACAAATCTATGGATGCAACAATCCAGCATAAATTGCATGGCGGTGTGCACTGAATCTGTTTGAGTTGGAGTTACTGTCACACAGGCAGCTCAAATACATCGCATTGGTTGCGAGTCCGATGGATTGCTTTTGTATTGGTAGTTGAGGTCTGCAGAAGCAGAAGCAGAAGTAGAAGTAGAAGCTCACACTGTCATTTTCGACTTCAAACTTCGCTTTTGTCTTCAAAAGGAGCGACAGCAATGAAGAAGACGAACTCAAAGGGATCGATCCATAGTAACTCGTCTGGCATCAAACGCACAGATTCGTTGCAGCGCATTGCATCTGTTTCTTCAGCCCAGCATGCTGCTGCTATCGCTTCTCAACCTCAGGAAATCCCAACCAGTCATGCATCATCACCCGAGTCGATCACGAGCAAAGGAGGAAGTCCAGATGGCTACGATGCCATCTCCACACACACAAGCCCAGACGACTCGCGTCCACTCTTACAAACTCTTCACCCCACCGGCCAGCCAGTATCGCCAACATCACCAGAAAGCTCCTATACAACCACATCGGCCGGTGCATCTACATCTGGGCCGGCATCTGGTCTCAGTCGTTTGAGTAAATGCGCCATCTTCTGGGACTTTGAAAACTGTGTTGGTTCCATTTTACAACGCTCTGTTTCTGTTACAATGCAATGGTAGGACTATCGGCAGCAATACGAAGACTGATTACTTCCAATGGCTATCTAAACAGGCGCCACCAGCAGCAGTTCCAGGATATGTTGTCGTTGAAAACATCCGACGCGCCATCACACAGTTTGGGCCCATTGTCGCATTCAGAGTAAGCCTCTCAAACCTCAATCGCATCTCTCCTTCTGTCATCTGATCTGTCGATTCTAAACCCTATCGAAGAGTGAGTTCTTGCTTTATTGATCAGTGTGCATACGATGGTGCTGGGCTACACATGCATACATATATACCAGGCATATTTTGAGATCAATGAAACCAGCAGGAAAAACATGCGTACAGAGCTGCAGTCGTCTGGAGTTTCGATCATCGATACCCCACACAACTCGCGCAAAGATGCCGCCGACAAAATGATTCTTGTTGATATGCTTGCATTTGCAATGGATTTTCAGCCTCCAGCGTAAGATCACAGTCTCATCCTACACAATTACCACTGTTATCCTGATTGGCCGTGCTTCTCTTTCCCTCTAGTCAGCTGGCTAAAAAACCGAGACTGATGATTGGGCTCATACCTACACTGCTTCTCGCTCATTTCAATATGATGATATAGGACGATTGTGCTGATCTCGGGTGATAGAGACTTTGTGTATGGCCTAGCGACTCTACGGAACCGTCGCTACAACATAGTCTTGATCGTGCCAAACAAGGGTGCAACGCCTGTGCTTAGATCGCAAGCCAATGTGCTGCTTGAATGGCGATATGATATCCTCAGCACCGATGTTGTGTCCAAATTCCAAAAGGACCGCGACGATGCTGCCCAACGAGTCTCTGTGTTGCAGAAATCAACAAGCCAACTGCTGGCGGCGGGTGGCAGCTTCGACGCACTTGTCCAAGGCAATCAATCAACCATGCAGCAGCAACCAATACCATCAACGATTCCAAACTCGTATCGCTCTGCTGCATTGATGGGATCCTCCTCATCGTTAAGAATCGATGTCGTTGGCAAAGAACTCGATGCAATTCGTGTTCAGGATGCTGAGCCGGACGACTCGATTCCTGTCTACAGTCCACAGGCACCAGGATTCTTTGATATCTTGATGGAGATCCTCAACAATGCAAAACTCTCTGGCGGTAAGCTTTGATAGCACATTGGGGGCTGGGCAGGGCAGGGCATACTAATGGCAGTAGTCATGGTTGCTAGATGAGGAATGGCTGATAGCATGTTCTTCGATTTCTTGTGAGTCTAGTTTCGAAACCAAGCAAGTCCAAGGTCTGTGCAGAGCTGCTCTCGAGGAATCCCATGCTCTGCCAACGCGTAGGCGTGCAAAGCGTCAATGGTACGTGGTCAACTTGCTCATTACTATACACACATACACTGCAACGAATCTTGATTACTTCGACATCTAAACGCTAATACGCAAAACACTGTCCAATGGGCCCATCACACATCACTCGCACACGTTTGACTTGGTTGATTGAATACTACTGCTGTTTCTGCTTGTTGGTCTGCGGGGATGCAATCGATCAACAGACTTTCTCGAGACAGCCGTTGCAGCGGGCCTCATCCGAATCGGTGGTGTTGGTTCCGGTGCCTGGATAACATCGACACTCGACAAATAAGCCTACCGACAACGAGATCAGACCCAATAAACTATCAAGATGTCGAGAATGTGGTACAGGCATAATCGTGATCCAGATCATAGAGCAAGACTGGAAGATACGATAGCACATGGCTTCTGTATTCAATCTCATTCATTCAGCGAGAGAGTCATCGCACTTGGTCATCAGAGGACTGTATCACTCTTATGTCGCTGCTTTTGATGGAATCGCCCAACAATAGCAACAGATATTGCAGATCCATATTCGATACTTGCTGCTTGATGGTTGTTGCTGCTATTCCATAATCAGCAACTATTGAAGCATCATCGCAGTCGCAATCTATCCGACTCATATGCAACTCAATGCGATTTGTGTGTTGATTGCGGGTTAGCAGTTCGAGCCCAAATACTCTCAGTGCACATCACCATGCAACACAATGCAGTGCGATGCAGTTGGCGTTGGATTGTCCATCCATAGATGTGTTGGTTGTTGCTGCTGTTGCTGCTGCTTGCTGCTGTTGCTGCTGCTTGATGCAACTTACAATGGCAATCTACATGGAGCATGGCAGAGCAATGGCGGTATCTGGGTAACAACGAATGAAAGGAAGGGAGGAAGCAGGGCAAGCGAGGCTTTGTGGATTGGATTGGATTGATGATATAGGCAGAGACCAGGCAGACAGATGCATGGATGGACCCGAGTTGGTGCAATGTGGCAGCATACACACTCGCAAATTGCACGGCAACCGGCAAGCAACAGCCAGCAAGCAGTTAGATTGGGGGCTGGATCTGCTTGTTGATGTTCTGAAGCTGGCAGTAGCAGCGATGACGAGGGCCATAGTACGACTGCGATGGATTCCTGTGCTTGTTATTGTGTGATGGTCGTTAATGTGACGGACAGTATCGCAGTGGCTGAATGGCAGCGCGGCTGTGGAGCGTCCTTGCCGCAATGGGCAATGGGCAATGGGCAATCGGCAATGGGCAATCACTTGAATCTTGATTCCCAATCTCTCTCGGGTCCCTATCGGCAGCGTTGCGACCCAGTATTGTCCCGCCAGTATTCGTTCCTGCCGGATAAGTGTGCCGGCCTGTCCAGAGTCGGGGAATCATACATGGTACGCGCAGCCGGCAAGCCTCATGGAGCATGTCTTGGACGAAACACCACGGGAATCAGCAGAGGGAAGTCGGACTTCGGCTTGCTGATGCCGAGGGTCAAGAGGCCGAGGGTTGGGACTCAAGGACACATGCATGCGCGTGTTGTTCAGTGTTTCTGCACGGGCCCCGATCCGCGCTCGCTCTTGAAGCAACAGCGCACCTTGTGTTTCTTCTCCAAAACCGACGAACAACACACCACCCAGCCCATAGAGTTCGCCGTCGCAAATGCGTTTCCTCCAAGCCGCTTCCTTCGCTGTTGCTCTTGCAGCCGGCATCCAGGCCCTGCCTGCTCCTGCCGTCGGTGTTTGTGAGTGCCGCCGCCCAGCTTCCCCTCGTTTCTATGCCGTTGCTGCGCTGCTTGTCAGTCTCGCCGCCACTCAGCGCTGTGCACACTTTCAGAGTGTCTGTTGCTCGGGTCCTCTCACTTGAGGCTGCCGTTGGCCGCCTGCGCACAATCCGCCGGGGGGAAACCAGCGCCTGCTCATAGAGAGTGCATCGCTGATGCGAACACGAAATAGCGCTAGCGGCAAGCAGGCTGTAGTGCATCGCTGGCTCTGTGCACAGCTCGCAAGCGATCCCCTCTCCCGCCGCACCTGCCTTGTTTTTGCAACACTGGACTGACTCGAACGCCGCTTTGTGAAAATTCGACTTTCCCCAACCCAACTCGCCCATTCTCCTTCCCTCTTCTGCAACAATTCAACGGATTGCACTGGGATATGGCAAATCGCGACTCTCTCTTCAAACTCTGAATATGACGATTAAACGAAACTAGA
>JH392971.1:33051-46700 GCA_000235945.1 Homolaphlyctis polyrhiza JEL 142
TTGATTGATTGATTGATTGATGAGCGAGAGCAGCAACTCGGCCAAAGTGCTGATCCTGACGACGCTGTTCAGCGAAGTTGACGATGCGCTGGCCGAGTCCGTGCTGGATGCGCACGGCGGCGACATGGCGGCCAGCGAGCGCTACTTGGCCCGCTTCTTCTCGCAGTCGGCAGCGGCAGCAACTGCGCTGCGGCGCCACAGCGAGTACCAGACAGCGCCTGAACCCGAACCGGAACAACAACAACAGCGACAGGAAGTCCAGCGCAGTGCGCAGCTGCATACACTGGCAGCGGCATACAGCGACATGGACTCGACGGTGCTGGCGTCGGTGCTGGATGCGCACGGAGGAGATTTATCCGCTTCCCGCTCGTATCTCGACCGCATGGCGCATGCAATGCACTTCCGCAGCCGCATTCGCACCACCAACAACAACAACAACAGCAGCAGCAGCAGCAGCAACAACAACAACGCAGACATCCTCTCCATCCCTGACATCGATGTCCCGCCTGATGCCTCTCTCTCGACAAACCACTCAACTGCAGACTTTGATCTTGGTCCTGATCTTGACCCAGATCAGGACAGGATCAGGATCCTACTCCAGAGTATCTGCCGCAGTACGAACCTCCTCGTCCTGAAGATAATCCGTTTCTTGACCAATACGAACTCGACGAATCTGAACTCAGTTCAACTTCAGAGCTTCCTACAAACGCCGCCACCAGTTATGATCATGAACATTACGACCAGCACGACCAATACAATCAATACAGCGAACACGCCTATCAAGACCAATACAGTCATCAGCATCATTCTTATACTAATACTAATACTAATCTCTCTAGCCTGCAATTCCAACCCAGCCAAGATGTCACACCTCGCCCTGTTGCTTTTGTGCCCTCTGAGATTCAAGGCTGGGAGTCACCCAACTGGTGATTCTCAACTCTACTCATCAGTCAATCTGGCATCCAAATAAATCAGCATATTCATCTGTATCCCTGCAACAATCTTGCTTCCACTCCGCTTTCCTCCTCTGTCCCTTTGCGGGCCAACGACCATACTCATTTTTCTCATTCAAACGACGATTCATCCATCTCACTGCTGTAGTTCTGCCTTTGTTTTCTAATAACAACCACAGATTGCTTCGCGTTTACCTTGCTGTAGCCACGGCCAATCTGGGAAATGGAAGCTGAGGCTGCAAGACCACAGCAGCAGCAGCAGCAGCAACTGCCGCCTATCACAGGCAGCGCGTCTCTTGTCTCGAGCAACGATGTTGCCACAAACAACTCACAGGACGCGCCTATATCGGCTGTCCCTGCTGCCCCCGCTCAGACTCATATAAAGCGAGGCACGCTTTCGCCAGCTCGTGTCGGCAGTGCAAAGGCTCAGGCCTCGCGTCAAACCTCCAAACCCTCGTCTGCTAACAGAGCAGATCCTACTGAGGCGCTCGGAAGCGAAATACAGTCTCGTCTAATGACAGTAGCAGACTTCAAGGCTGGTCCACACTTTGAGCTTGGAATCAAGCGCAAGCTTGTCTCAACTGTCACGAGCAGTGGAAACTCGCTTGGTGATTCCTATTACCCATCTAGCCATTCGAAGCCACACCAGGCTGCTCATGTGGGTCAGCGGCTCGCGCCGTTGGACCATACGGTTCCAATGGTCCCGCAAAAGGTATGTCTTGGACGGTTTATCTCTTCTATTCTTGTGACTCTCTTAATGCTAGATGCTGACGGCAGCATGCAAACAAACAAACAATCCTGCATTCAATCTCCCCCCTTGTCTGCAATGCTGCATTCATCGAAATCTCGTGCTTCTTGCTCTTGACCTGCCAGTTCATTCCTGACAGCATATTCACGTCTTTTGTGTACGGCAAGAAGGACAAACCCGATGCTCGTCCAGTCTTACTCAAGGCGCGTCGACCCGTAGTCAACCCTGCACGACCCAAATCGCCTGTTCGCGGCTCAAATGTCGCACATTCCGCTATTCCAACTGATGAACTACTCATGGACGCTGAGTTGTCTGAACAGGCTGACATCTTGGTTGGTTTTGTGCCCTCTGTGATTCCACCAATCGGTTCTCAAACCAAGCCTAGCGACTCTCAGAAGCGGATTCGTGTTGCTGGCACCGAAGACTCCAGCGATGAAGAGGATAGAGATGCAGCAGTCGAATCCATGGGTGCCAATCAAGATGCTTTCCATTTAGGCGGCGCACTTATTGACTCGACGGACGACCAGCAGATGCCTGACATTCACGATCAGCCAAATGACATGCAGACTGACAGGGACGCTCCACAGCATCTCAGCGAAGACGATCCAAAGAGTCCGTTTAGCTTTTTCAAGTTTGTTGAGGAGCATCCAACAACAAAAGAGTTTGTGTACATGATTCCAATCAAGACTTCTGTCAAGCGCGGGCATCCGAGCTTCAATCCATACAATCTACACATTGTCGAGTTCTCTGAAATCAACACCAAGTCTGTCGAAGGCTTCTACACAGCATCGTCAGAGGTATCGCATCTCCTGTCAACTGACTGTTGCTTTTCAAAAGGCATACTTGTGTTTTTCTACTAACCCAGATTCATGCCATTGATACAGGGTATCACTCACTTCAACAATCTAGGCCATGGAGAATTCACGCCTCTGAAGCAGTGGATTCGCGAACACAAGCTGTTTCATTCGCTGCTGCGTATTGCCTTCTTTTCGCGTTACCGACTCTGGAAATGCTTCACACTATGGAAACGCACCGTCCTCCACACAAAGATCCAGCATGCCAAAAAGCTTCTGAGCAAGAATCTGTTTCTGATGCATCCCGTCCTGCGAACAGCACTTCTCAAGATCCAAGCGCTGAATGCAGACATTGTTTTGAACAAGCGTCTAGTGTCAGTCGATGATCAGGAAAATCTAGAGTTGAGCGAGTTTGTGCGCAAACAGAAGCTTTGGGTTGATGAGATTTCCGTGGTCGTGTTGCGATCTTGGGGTGACCAGATTCGTTCAATCGTCGAGCATGCGAGCTTAACTTGCCTAAAGGAAAAGGGATTTGATGTGCAGTCATCGCTGATCACGTCAATGATGGCCGGGCAGTTGGGCGAAGCGCTGCAAAAAGCTGCCATGGAATCGTCTTCAGACCCGGCGGGCACTCGCAAGAGTTTGGAGAGTCTTGCAGGTGGTACAAAGAAGCTGACCTTTACCGAACAAGCAGCGCGACGCACCGAGTGTCGTCGTCTTCAACGATTTGTCAAGCTGGTTGATTATGGAATCATATCCACGCTGCAACTGTTGGCGATACAGAGTGTGCAGGATCTTCTCAAGTATGCGTTTAGAGGGTGTTCAGATTCTGATGTTGTCATCGATAGCACAGGAACTGGCACAGTCATTGTTGGCGAGAATGGATACATTCAAAACGCAGATCCCAACATTGTGATGAACGAAAAGTTTGGCGGCGAGCAAGAAGGCATGCAGAATCCCACAGGCGCAGGTGCGATTTCTGGTGTTCAAGTCGGTGGTATTGTTGTTGGAAACGAAGTTGCAACATCGCAGCTTTGTGAGTGCGGGTTTGATGGGTTCTCGGATATCCTCAGCCGCATTATCATGTCGTCTGTACCGCAGATTCAGCTTGTCGATATTGTCGAAGAAGAGGGCCCACAAATCGATGCCGACGCGATGGATCTCGACACCGCAGAGTCTTCTCGACCCGAGGCAGCAAAGCCAGCGACCAAGATCGACGACAAATGGCGCGGCGCCGCTGACCGTGAGCGTGCTCGCCAGTTCACTGCACTCTTTCGGACGGAGCTTCTTGTCCACCAGTTTGATCAAAGCAGAAAGTTTTACTTCTCGCCTTCACTGCAGGACTATCTTACAGCCATTGACACGATCCTTAAGATCTACATGGCAACAGTGGAGCGCTTCCCACCCTTGACAAACTCTATTCCGTTTTTGGATCCTGCTAATCTTGCAGGAGGCGCCTATTCCGCTGTGCGTGGACTTGAAGATTCAGAATTCGGTGAGGGCCCACAGATTGGCTCGATCATCATGGACGGTGGATATTTCCGCGAGTTGTGCGGCCGAATCCGCGGTGTTCTCGTTGGTATGTTTTCGAACGCGTCGCATTGGGTCAGCACGTTAGAAAGCGTGCGTTCCATGTGGATTGCCAATGAGCAGTTCCATGGTCTCGAAGATCTGCGAAAGTCTGCCGGCGAAATCGCATACCTCCTTGCAACCTCATCAGCCAGCGAGATTGAGGGTGGAGTGGCAGGTATCCTACTCAAGCACAAGACTGAACAAGACCGTCTCGAGGCAGAACGCATTCAGCAGTCGGACGACCAGCAGCTGATTGAGCAGTGGCGTATCGACTCGCAGAAACCCATCAACATTCTTGAACTGGGCTCGCAGGTCTCATTCAAACCTGACGGCACAAAGTTTTCGCCTCTAGTAGAGTTCTTTGATACTGCACTCACAAAGTTTTTGTATCAGAAGCAGACAATGACATCGATTCCGGTTCGATCAACGATCAACAATCTATTGATTGATACAAATAAGTTGAAAAGTGTTCTTGTGCCGAGTCCTGAGAGATGCTTCAACGAAGTCGCAAGGATATTGCCTGGACTTGCACGAGACAAGAATGAGCTGCTGTTGACAGAGGTGCAGACATGGGTACGCGTCTTGAATACCCAGCCAAGCAACGTCGAGGGCTTTGTCGAGTATCTCAGTTGGCTCGAAAAAGGTAATAGTAGAGTGCAACTCTGAGATAACAACAAGCATAAGACTGCCGCATGATATCGCAGGAGATATTCACTCAAACTCTGTTGTTCTGTTTTCAATACCTTGTAGTTCGCGAAAGCATGCCCATCGTTGACCAGCTTGAAGAAGAAGTGACTAAAATGTATGCTCTCCTCGACCAGTACAAGATCCAAATCCAACCAACGGATCTCGCCATGTTCCAAACACTCAACCCAACGCTTCGCTCGCTCAAAGACTCTGTCGATGTTGCCATGGATACCAAGGAAGAGTCGATCACGCGCTTTACAATCGATTTGGAAAAGAGCATGTCAGAGTTGATGACCGAGGTGTTGGATATTCGAAATAGAGCGCAGGATCCCATGGTGCTCAACTCAAGCTCCAAGAGTGATACTGTTGTCAAGTTTTTGGAAGAGCTTCGATCGCAGCTGGAGAAGGTTGAGATTCTGAAAAAGAGATATGAGCAGTGGGGTGAGCTATTTAAACGAGGCGGAAATGCAGCACCGGCAGGAGGCGAGCAGGCAGCAGGCGATTCAAAGGCAAGCGCACCTGCAGCACCAGCTGGTGGGGATCCTAATAAAGGGTCGGAGCTCGAGGAAACCAAGGTTGAGATCGAGATGAAGATGACGCTGTGGACAAGTCTTAAGGAATGGGAAACCCTGACAGAGTGAGTAGAAATCGCAATACTTCAGATTCAGTGATTGTTGTAACCCTTGCTTTCCTGTTGCAGATACCGGCGGCAACATGGCTTTAGATACACTCGCTAACACAATAGACTTATTGCAGCACATGGAAGGCTCAGCCGTTTGATTCGCTCGTGACGGACGACATCAACACCAAAATCACCACGTTCCTCAAAATCGTTTATAACCTTGACAAAGGTCTACCACCCAACGAAGTCGTTCCTCGTCTCAAAAACGTGATTGACGAGTACCGCACAATGTATCCAACCATTCTTGACCTGAGAAATCCGTCGCTGAAGCAGCGCCACTGGGAGAAGATCCAAGACGCGATTGGCAAGACGCTTGTCAAGGACGAGACGTTTACACTCTCGCGACTGATGGATTTGAGAGTGTTTGATTTCAAGGAAGAAATCGGTGGCATTTCTAGCCAGGCTGGATCAGAAGCTGCTCTTGAAGAGATGCTGAGCCGTGTTGTCAAGAACTGGAGCGAGGCCGAATTCATTGTGACACCGTATCGCGACAACAAGGATGTCTTTATTCTAGGAACTGTCGAGGATATCCAAACCCTGCTTGAGGACTCGCAGGTCACTATTGCAACGATCAAGGGATCTCGTTTCATTGGTCCCATCAAAACTGAAGTCGATCGCTGGGACAAACAACTGACCTTGTTTTCAGAAACACTCGATGCGTGGCTCAACTGCCAACGAAACTGGCTGTATCTCGAAAGCATCTTTTCGGCTCCAGATATCCAACGCCAGCTGCCTGACGAAGCACGCATGTTCTCGCAAGTCGATCGCAGCTGGAAGGATGTTATGCGCAAAGTCTCGCGGAACCCAAACGCCATGAAATCAGGAACGCTTCCAGGTCTTCTGGAAACCATGCAGCAAAACAATGTGCTACTGGACCAGATCCAAAAGTGCCTAGAGGACTATTTGGAAAGCAAGCGATTGCTGTTTCCTCGATTTTACTTCTTGTCTAATGACGAGCTTCTGGAGATTCTTTCACAGACTAAAAACCCTCAAGCCGTACAGCCACATTTGAGCAAATGCTTTGATGGTATCAAGAGTCTCGAGTTTTCGTCGAATGATCCAAAGAGTATCGATATCGTTGCAATGGTCAGTCCAGAAGGCGAACGCGTTCCGTTCTTGAAGACCATCAAGGCGCGTGGCAATGTTGAAGGCTGGCTGGGTAATGTTGAGGAGGCCATGGTTGCTGTGCTACGTCGCTTGATCAAATCTTCGATTGCGGATTTCGAGGATGCCAAGCGATCGGACTGGGTCCGAGAGCATGTTGGTCAAGTTGTGTTGACCGGCAACCAAGTCATTTGGTCTCGTGATGTGACCGAAGCACTCAAATCGAGCGATCCAGGCAAAGCATTGGTCGCGTTTCGCCAAAAATGCATCAACGTAAGTCGAGACAACTACAGCCTGTTTTTAGTGATCTCTGTCAATACTCTTGCTAAGATTTGCATTTGTTTTAATAGAATCTCTCTGGTGTCGCAATGCTGGTTCGCGGTGAACTGACCAAAATCCAACGCGCTATTCTTGGCGCGCTCATCACAATCGATGTGCACAACCGTGACATTGTCATGGGTCTGATTGCAGCCAAAGTGACTGGCGCTGGTGATTTTGAATGGACAAAGCAGCAGCGATACTACTGGGACGTCGACTCGGATACTTGCCATGTCAAAATGTCGACTTCCGTGTTCTCATATGCATACGAGTATAGCGGAGCGTGCGGGCGATTGGTCATCACGCCACTGACAGATCGCTGCTTTTTGACCTTGACTGGCGCACTCCAGTTGAACCTTGGCGGATCGCCAGTTGGGCCAGCAGGTAAACAGCTCGAGTTTTATCTCATCTTAAGGTCTTGTTCCCCTTTTTCGCTGTTTTCCAGACTGCGTGTTCTGACTGTGTGGCTGCTGGATAGGAACCGGCAAGACAGAGACAGTCAAGGATCTTGCAAAAGCACTTGCAAAGCAATGTGTTGTCTTCAACTGCTCGGATGGCATGGACTATAAGATGATGGGCAAAATGTTTGCGGGTCTCGCTCAGTCTGGTGCGTGGTGCTGCTTCGACGAATTCAATCGCATCGACATCGAGGTTCTCTCTGTGATTGCCCAGCAGCTGCTCACGATCAAGAACGCAAAGGACATGAAGTCGACAAAGTTTATGTTTGAAGGTCGCGAGATCCGATTGGTGGAAACATGCGCTGCATTCATCACGATGAATCCTGGCTATGCTGGCCGCACAGAGCTTCCAGACAATCTCAAAGCTCTCTTCCGTCCGATTGCCATGATGATTCCCGACTATGGACTTATTGCCGAAATCATGCTGTTTTCAGAAGGCTTTGAAAACGCTAAACCGCTGTCAGGCAAGGTTGTCAACCTCTACAAACTGTGCTCGGAACAGCTGTCACAGCAGGATCATTATGACTTTGGTATGCGTGCTGTCAAATCTGTGCTGATCATGGCAGGCGGACTCAAACGAAGCAATCCAGAACTCAGCGAAGATGTTGTCTTGATCCGATCTTTGCGAGACTCCAACTTGCCAAAGTTCCTTGCCGAAGATATTGGACTATTCCGTGGCATTCTGATGGATCTGTTTCCAGGCGTTGTTGTTCCTGATCGTGATTTCGGCAATTTGGTTGGCGCTGTCAAAGAAGTGATGATGGAGCGCGAACTTGAGATTGTCGATGGGTTTATCAGTCGCGTGTGTCAGTTGTCGGAAACGATGAGGATTCGACATGGTGTCATGCTGGTGGGACCCACTGGTGGCGGTAAAACTCCTGCTATGAGATCCTGCAAGAGGCTTCTGGCCGAATCAAAGATCGCTTCCCCTCTGGAGAATTCCAGCGTGTCAAGACATGGGTCCTGAATCCAAAGGTTTGCTAAACCGTGCTGTCTCGAATCTCATCACACAAGCTATATACACACATATGTATAGGCATATTGCTGACGAGTTGGTGCTTTTGTTCAGTGCATTGCGATGACAGAGCTTTATGGCGAGTTTAATCTGGCGACAATGGAGTGGAAAGATGGTTTGATTGGTGTTGTGTTCCGCGAGCAAGTCAGTGACAACTCACCGGACGAAAAATGGACAGTCTGTGACGGTCCTGTTGATGCGCTCTGGATCGAAAACATGAACACTGTTCTTGATGACAACAAGCTGCTTACACTCATCAATGGCGAACGAATCAAAATGAGCAACACGATGCACATGCTCTTTGAAGTTGCTGATCTTGCTGTGGCGTCTCCGGCGACTGTTTCGCGCTGTGGAATGGTCTACATGGATCCTGCAACCCTTGGTTGGCGCTCCTATGTCAAGATGTGGATTCGCAAGCTTCCTGATTACATGCACGAGGATGTTAAGCTACATATATGCTCTCTCTTTGACGCGTTTGCCGATCTGGGCATTCGATTTGTTCGTCGCAACTGCAAAGAGTATATCAAAACAGTCGATCTGAACCTTGTGACGAGTTTGTGCAAGTTGCTTCGAACCTACATCAATCGCACCAAGGACATTGACTTTAAACAGCAGCCCAACGATCTCAAGCCGCTCTTTTCCAATCTGTTCTTGTTTTGCTACATATGGTCCATTGGCGGCAACCTAGCCGATGGTTACCAGGACGCGTTTGATACATTTATGCGTGAGATGCTGGACACTTCACCCGTGGGCGAACTTCAAATCCCAACTTCCAATAACGTGTTTGGTTATTTTGTCGATCTCAAGACTCGATCGTTTGTGCCATGGGATGATATCGTCCCGAGTTTCAAGTTTTCGGCAGATGTGCCGTATTTTGAAATGATGGTGCCCACAACCGATACGGTCAAGTATGCATTTTTGCTCGAAGCCCTGCTCACAAATGGATATCCGACGCTGTTTTCTGGAAACACTGGTGTTGGTAAGCTTGTCATCGTTTTGATTGACTGATGGACTTTATCTAAAAGAGAGGAAACTGCCAGTACAAGTGCAATCTAGACCATCACCCCCACCAGCAAAATGATGCTAACAACCTTTTCCATACTGGTGCTCCAACTGTGTCAATGATGGCGATGCTAAACAGGCAAGAGTGTCATTGCACAGGAACTGCTCAATCGCATTGGTAAAGCCAGAAAATATGTCAATGTAACCCTCAACTTCTCAGCACAAACCAACAGCGCACAGACACAGCAGATCATGGAGCTCAAACTCGAGAAGAAGCGGAAGAACATTTCGGGTGCTCCCACCGGATTCGAACGCATTGTATTGTTTGTGGATGATCTGAATATGCCCAAACTCGACACCTACGGTTCACAGCCACCCATCGAGCTGTTGCGACAATACATTGACTTTGGCGGGTTTTACGACCGCGAAAAGCTGACGTGGAAGGTGATTCAAGATATCGATTTGGTTGCTGCATGTGCGCCTCCAGGCGGTGGTCGCAACAATGTCACGGCACGCTTTCTGCGGCACTTTAATATCCTCAATATTCCAGCTCCAAGCGAGATGTCGCTTTCAAAGATCTTCAAATCGATTGTCGAGGGATTCCTCAAGCCGTTTACTGCTGAAATCAAGGCATCGTGCGAAGCCATTGTCAACTCGGCAATTGAAATCTACCACAGAATGTGCACGGAGCTGCTACCGACGCCGGCCAAATCGCACTACACATTCAATTTGCGTGACTTGTCCAAGGTTGTCCAGGGCATTCTACAAGTCAAGCCAACAGTCATTCAAACAAAAACAGATCTTGCAAGACTATTCAGCCACGAGTCATCACGCATATTCCATGATCGTTTGATTGACGACCAAGATCGACAGTATTTCTATCAGCTGCTGTCTGAACTCGTCGAAAAGAACTTTGGCGTTCAGCTCACCAAGGATAGTTTATTACAGTCGCCGATTATGTTTGGCGACTTTTCGAAGCGCGGCGCTGCGCAAGAAGATCGACTGTATCTCGAAATGGCTGATATGAAAGTCATGACAACGTTGCTTGAGGAGTACCTTGAGGAATACAACGTTACGATGAACAAGGACGTTCGACTGATTTTCTTCTTGGATGCCAAGCAACACATTACACGCATTTCTCGCATTATCCGTCAGCCTCGAGGCAATGCTCTCCTTGTTGGTGTTGGTGGCACTGGCAAACAATCTCTCACGCGCCTTGCCTGCCACATATCTGATTACCAGTGCATTCAGATCGAACTGACACGTACATACGGCCAAGAAGAATGGCGCGAAGATCTCAAGAAACTGTATCGTCTCGCGGGTGTTGACAGCAAAAACACGGTCTTTCTACTATCCGACACGCAAATCAAACAGGAAACGTTCCTAGAGGATATCAACAACATCCTCAACTCGGGCGAAGTGCCCAATCTCTTTGAATTTGACGAGCGCGAAAAAATTCTGGGCGATTTGAGACCGCTTGCGCGTGAAAAGGGACTTGGCGAAGACCGCGACTCGGTCTATCAACTGTTTATCAACCGTGTGCGAGATAACTTGCATATTGTGTTTGGAACCAGTCCTGTCGGCGATACGTTCCGCACCCGATGTCGTATGTTCCCGTCGCTCGTCAACTGCTCGACAATCGATTGGTTCGATGAGTGGCCAAAGGACGCTCTGCTGTCGGTTTCGCGTCGATTTTTCGAGTTTGTTGATTTGGGCAATGACGAGATGAAGGAGAAGATTGCGAGTATGTGCGTTGAGATTCATACCTCTGTCGGCGAGATTGCCAAGCGATACTATGCCGAACTGCGCAGAAGGTACTACACAACGCCAACGTCATATTTGGAGCTGATCAATCTGTACATTTCCATGTTGCAAGAGAAGCGCAAGGAGCTGGGATCGGCTCGTGATCGGCTGCGCAACGGTCTCAACAAACTTGCAGAAACAAACGATCTTGTTGCCAATATGCAGGTTGAGCTTGAAAGTCTTGGACCTGAACTGAAAGTGCGTGCACAAGACACAGAGGCGCTCATGATCAAGATCGCAAAAGACCAAGAGACTGCCGATGGCGTGCGCAAGGTTGTCTCTGAGGAAGAAGCTGTCGTGCGTGAAAAGGCGTTGCAGACCGAAGCGATCGCAACCGAAGCCCAAAAAGATCTCGATGAAGCACTGCCGGCACTAGAGGCTGCCTACAAAGCGCTCGATGCTCTTGAAAAGAAGGACATTGCCGAACTCAAAGTATTCTCGAAACCACCCGATCTTGTTCTGATGGTTATGGAAGCCATCTGCATTCTGTTCAAGCAGAAACCTGACTGGGAAAACTCCAAGAAGCTTCTGTCTGATCCACAGCTGATGAAGAAAATGGCCGAGTATGACAAGGACAATATCCCAGAATCGCTATCCAAGAAACTGAAAAAGTATATCGAGACGCCAACCTTCAATCCAGAGGCAGTCGAAAAGGTGTCTCGCGCGTGCAAGAGTATGTGTATGTGGGTAATTGCCATGGATCTTTATTCGCGCGTGTTCAAGGAGGTGCTCCCAAAGAAGAAGCGTCTCGAAGAGGCTCAACAGACTCTTGAAACAACCCGCGCCAAGCTTGCCGAGAAGGCTGCTGCACTCGCTGAAGTCGAAAACCAACTCGAGAAGCTCAAAGCCAAATACGAAAACTCTGTTTCTTCCAAAAAGCAGCTTGTCGAGAAAATGGACGAAACCACACGAAGGTTGTCTCGTGCAAGCAAGCTGACACTTGCTCTAGCCGACGAGCAGATTCGCTGGACAGATTCAGTCGAGCGACTCAATCTCCAAATCGACTTGCTGATTGGAAACATTTTCCTGAGTGCTGCATGTGTTGCTTACTTTGGTGCATTTACATCCAACTACAGATCTGAACTTGTGCAGCGATGGATTGTTAGTTGCCAAGCAGCCGAGATTCCAGTGTCTGAAAACTTCCATCTGCTTGAGCATTTGACTGATTCGGCGGTCGTACGCGACTGGAACATCCAGGGCCTTCCAGCAGATGCACTGTCGATCGAAAATGGAATATTGGTCACACGAGGTCGTCGATGGCCGCTCATGATTGATCCGCAAGGACAGGCAAACAGATGGATTCGAAACATGGAAGGAGCAGAGCTAAAGACCATCAAGCTTTCGGAACCAAAGTTTTTGAGATCGCTCGAAAACGCCATTCGAACTGGCCAGCCCGTGCTTTTAGAAGATGTTGGCGAGCAGCTCGACCCAGCACTTGAGCCGCTGCTGCTAAAGCAGACGGTGCGACAGGGTGGACGCGTTTTGATGAAACTGGGAGACTCATTTGTCGAATACGATCGCAACTTCAAGCTATACATCACAACAAAGCTGCCAAACCCGCACTATCTACCCGAAGTTTGCATCAAAGTCACTATTATCAACTTTACTGTCACCAAGGTTGGACTCGAGGGCCAGCTGCTCGCAGATGTCGTCAAGCTGGAGAAGCCCGAACTCGAGGAACAGCGCAACTCGCTGATTGTCAACATTGCAGCTGACAAGAAACAGCTCAAGGATATCGAAGAAAAGATTCTCAAGCTGCTCTTCAACTCTCAGGGCAACATTCTCGACGATGAAGAGCTGATCAACACGCTCAACCAATCCAAGGTTACATCAGCAGCCATCAACGAGCGTGTATTGCAAGCAGAACAGACCGAGCAGGATATCAACATGGCTCGCGAAAAGTACCGTCCCGTAGCCATTCGTGGCTCTGTACTCTACTTTGTGATTGCAGATCTTGCTGAAATGGATCCCATGTACCAGTTCTCGCTCAAGTATTTCAAGAACCTCTTCAATAACTGCATCATGGAGTCTGAGAAAGTCGATGATCTCCACAAGCGCATCCAGATCCTATGCAAGAACACTACATATGACACGTTTGCCAACGTATCGCGCGGCTTGTTCGAGGCACACAAGATGATCTATGCGTTTATGATTTGCATTGAGACAATGCGCGAAAAGGGATACATCAACGAACTAGAATGGAGCTTCTTTTTGAGAGGCAGTGGCGTGATCCGAACTGAGCTTCCGACTCGTCCCAATGCGCGATGGCTGTCCAATCATATGTGGACGAACCTGTGCGATCTAGCATTCACGATTCCACAGTTTGCTTATACGATTGATCACATTGCCATGTATCCCGCCGACTGGGAGTCGCTGGTCGAGGCTGATGCGCCTTACTCGATCCCTGTTCCTGGAGACACGACTGGCCAGCTGTCTGACATGCAGCGTCTGCTACTGATCAAAGTCCTGCGAGAAGAGAAGCTTGTTCAGTCGGCCGTAGAGTTTGTCAAGCG
>JH392971.1:46800-66739 GCA_000235945.1 Homolaphlyctis polyrhiza JEL 142
ATTGATATTCCTCCTCTTGATCTTGCCAAGGCATACAAGGACACGGGAATATCATCCCCGCTCATCTTTATCCTATCCACAGGCTCTGATCCCGTGTCATCGCTCATGAAGTTTGCCGGCTCATCCAAAGTACAGATGCAGGACAAGCTGCATATGATCTCACTTGGGCAGGGGCAAGGACCGATCGCAGAAGAGTTGTTACGAAAGGCGATAGTCAGCGGCGAATGGGTGTTCTTGCAGAACTGCCACCTCGCGGCATCTTGGATGGGACGTCTCGAAGCACTTGTCAAGGAGTTTTCACAGCCAGAAACCGAGATCAATCCAAGTTTCCGCCTGTTCCTGTCTTCAATGCCATCAAAAGTATTCCCAATCTCTGTACTCCAAGAAGGCGTCAAAGTCACAAACGAGCCTCCAAAGGGTCTTCGCGCCAATGTCGCCAGAAGCTTTGCCGACATCTCCAAAGATCTGTTTGACGACCATCCGCCTCAAGGAGTCAAGTTCCGCAAACTGCTCTTTGGCGTTTGCTTCTTCAACGCCATTATCCATGAACGCAAAAAGTTTGGACCTCTAGGCTGGAACATCATGTATGACTGGAGCAACTCTGACCTCGAGGTATCAATCACAATCCTGAAAAACATGCTGCAAGAGTACAAGAGCATTCCTTGGGAAGCCCTGCTTTATTTGACGGGAGAAATCACGTTTGGCGGACGCGTGACGGACGACTGGGATCGCCGAACACTCAAATCGATTCTAGCGCGATTCTATACACCGCAGATTCTTGACGACTCATACAAGTTTTCACCATCAGGAATCTACTATGCGCCGGCAGATGGCGACATTGCATACTTTAGAAGCTATATCGAGAGTCTGCCGTTTACAGAAGAGCCGTCGGTGTTTGGCATGCATGAAAATGCCAATATTAGTTTCCAAATGCAGGAAACACGGCGATTGATTCGCGCTGTTTTGGAGGTTCAGCCGCGAATGACGAGTGGTGGAGCTGGCAAGTCGAGCGAGGAGCTTGTCACAGCGATCGCAACAATCATCATTGACGAGTGGCCGCAACCGCTGTTGATCGAGGTGCCAAGTAATCGGCCCATGTCTGGAAAAATGTCTGGAGGTGATTCAAGCATCAATCCTGTTATTGAGCAGATGTTTAAGCGAGACGAGAATGGCCGAATGATCAACTCGCTCAGTACTGTCCTCTTGCAAGAAACTGCACGATTCAACAAGCTGAACACGGTCGTGCGTGTATCGCTCGAGAGTCTGCTTAAAGCTGTGCGTGGCTTGATTGTGATGAGCTCTGAGCTTGAGCTTGTCTTTAAAAGTCTGCTGATCAACGAGGTAGGAGATCCGTGGGTGTAACATTGAGTTGATGGTCATAAAATGCCACTTTGCGCCGCTGATTGATTCGCGATGTGGATATAGGTGCCAAGCGCATGGGCCAACAGCGCGTATCCATCACTCAAGCCTCTTGCATCGTGGGTCAAGGACTTCCATAAACGCATGGACATGATTCGAAAATGGGCAGAGGAAGGACAGCCGCGCACGTTTTGGCTGCCAGGCTTCTTCTTCCCGCAAGGCTTCTTGACAGGCGTTATGCAGAATCACGCTCGGAAATACAACCTGCCAATCGATACGCTGACATTCAACTATCGCGTCAAGGACTTTGACGAAAACGATCCGCGCTTGAAAGCAGCCGAGCTGGAGCCGAGCTTAAGAGACGAGGATGGAGTTCTGATTAGCGGTCTCTACATGGAAGGTGCACGCTGGGATAAAGAGAAACGGCTGCTTCAAGATTCATTCCCGATGGAGATGTTCTCGGTAAGAACGAGAGCAGACTTTGATTTGAGTCGCAATTGAATAGGAGCAACGTTGCTGAGAATAGCTAGCTAACATGCCATAAACATATGCATCTCAGACCATGCCGTTGATTAGATTCATTCCAACCCAAACACTCCCGGGCAAAGAGAAGATATTTGTATGTCCGCTCTACAAAACGTCGGCACGCGCTGGCACGCTGTCGACAACGGGTCAATCAACCAATTTTGTCGTCAGCATCTTGCTGCCATCCGACAAGGCCGCAGATTACTGGATCGCCAAGGGTGTAGCGCTTTTGGTAAGATATCTGATCGAAGCTATTGATACGGCAAGCAAAAGACAAAACAAAACAACGTGACTAACCACAACTGTACTGACAATATCAATCATGCAACCCAGTGTCAACTCAACGAGTGAGTCAGATCTGCTGAAGTCCAAGGACCAGGCGTCACACAGGCAGGCTTTATATCTTGCGAACGAGAATCAAATGAATCTGAAAACAATGATTGGCTACTCTGTTCAACGGCTCTTGCCCGAGGTGTTTTGCCGTCAAATATGGCCGACTGCTTTACATCTGTCAAACTAGAATATTTCTGGAGCACTGGCGATGATTGTGATTTTACAAATGCAGCTGGTGTTGTTGTGCGTGATCGTCGTTGAGATTGTGATGTAAACATGTGATGCATGGATCCGAACTGTGCACCGGAGCGGTTGGATTCAATGAGTGCCGCATCAGATTGCGACAGTCCTCGCTGCATTAAGCTTGGCACTTGTTTGGAGTCGAGCGAGTGTAAGCTGTCAGGCTTGGAGATATAGCTGGCTGCATCGCGTTTGCCAGCTATTAATGCACGTATATCAGCAGCGCGCTCGTCTGTTGGTTTCGTCTGAACTGGCTTCTTTATCACAGGTCTGCGCAAACGACTTGGACTATATGCGACAGTGGCTGTCGCTGATGCTGTTGTCGCGGGCAAGCTGGATCTGTCCTTGATACTGGCAATAGTTGGTATCCGTGGAGGATGCTTGATGTTTGGCACTTTAGCAGCAGCAGCAGCAGCAGCCAAGGCTGGGCTTGGGCTTGGTAAAACAGCACTTGCAACCTTTGACTGGTTTGCTGAAGATGACTGTTTAATATCGGTTGTAGATCGAGCAACCTCAGTGGTCTGTCCTTTCTTGCTTCCTCGTCTGCGCTTGATCGACTTTGAAGGTGGCGGTGCTTTGAGGATTATCCATGACCCTCGCCGTAATCTGGGCTCGAGGATGGCAATGTCAAGTCGCTTTCGATGATCTGAACCGGCAATAGCTTGCTTTGATGAAGCATTTTCTACAGCTGCAGCTATTGCAGCCACTGCAGTTGCTGGCAAAACAGGCGGGAGCGCAGCAGTTGGAACCAAGTTCCTGACGCGTGGATCGTTTTTGAGCTTGGCGATATGTGCGGGGAGACGCTTCTGGCGATCACTCAGCGGCAGCTCGACAGTGCTCAATGGTATGGCCTTGCTTTTGTGTATCGGAGTATCAACAGGCGGCTCTATTCCAGGAACTCGGATCGATAGTTTGGTGGTACGATCAAACAGTTGGTGAGATGCCTGCGATGATTTCTCAGCAAGCCGCTCAAAACAGACAGTGGCTGTGCATATTTTTGGCTTTGGCTGTTCGACTTGAAGAAACAGCTGTTGGAAATGGATGCCGTTTCGTAGATCGCTGATATGTTCTGTGTCCTGCGGCGCGCGATTCAAGTTGTCTGCATCTGACGGTACACACTTTTGGTGATACATGGCAAGAGGATCTACGGCGTTACTGTCTGTATTTGCAGCGAGATTGGCTGTGTCTGTGTTGACAGCTTGACGCTTTGGAGCAGCAGCAGCTAGAATATCGCTTTCGCAAACATTTCCTACAATCGCAGTTTGTGGCCGAGCGCCTGTGATTGCAACCTTTCGCATCGGAAGAGATGTCGCTGGTCGTGTTATTCCACCAGCTGTCGTTGCTTTTGACCTGATATGGATGTTCTACAACTCCAATTCTCAGCCATCTATAGCTTTGACAACTCACAAGTATCGATTATCGGACGAGTGTTGCTTAGAACTAACCTTGCTGGTCACTGTCTTGGATAGATAAACGAGCGACTTCTTCGCTTCGTGAGATGATGGCGGCTGGTTCGCTGCCTCGGTCATTTGAAGCGAAACTAGGGAATCGGTTTTGACTAGAGTGTTTATGCGATACATCAAATTAGCACTGGTAAATAGCATTGACTCGTGCACAGTGCCAAACACCTACCAATGTTGTCATGATTCAACTCGATGTCATCTGTGTCGGGAAGGTGCTGCTGTCTTCCCTCTCGCTTCAACCGATTCAGAATCTCAGTTACGCGTGGATTGAGGTTATTGACACCAAGAATGCGACCCATATTGACAACAGCCACACTACCGCCAAACGCAGAAGCCAGTCGATTTGGTTTGATGATTTTATCAGAATCAGCATTGGAACCTCCGTCAACTTTCCAAAGCTTTCGAGATGGCTTTGCGGATGGAATGCGAGTTAATGCGGAAAGTGTTCGTATCTTGAGTGGCCGATAGTTTGCCTGCATTTTGGCGTTTCTGGCTCGTCTTGTAATGCGTTGGTCGTGTGCATCATGGTTTCTATCACTATCACCATCTTCATCGTAATCGCCAATATCTCCCTCACCCGCATCGAGTGCAACATCAAAGTGCATGCTTGCAGGTGGATCGTGTGTTTGAACAGCAGTAGAGTCACAAAGCATATCACTGGAGTTTGGCAGTGGCGACACCCGCGTAGTCTGGAACTGAACTGTTTTCTGTGACGGCATCTCGCCTTGGTCATTTGAGTCGATCCCAGTCTGTTCAGTGTGTCTCCAAAAGTTTCGGGTGAGCGATTTGCGAGCAGAATCGAAAAAGTGACCGTCATAGGACTCGATGCCAATATTCAGAGGTTTGGAGAGACGATCGTCACTTATTGGCAGATCTGATGTTGGAACTGATGATTGGTTTGCCTGATCGACTTTGGAAACACTGTTAGAAGTGCTTCTGATTGATACCCTGGGTCGCGTCTTTGACTGTGACGCTACTGTTTTGATGGCTGCTGCTGGTGGTGGTGGCGGCGTTGCTTCTGTTGGGATTTGGATTGCTGTTACTGGAGCTTGCTCAGGTTCGACAGCGGTAGTAGCAACTTTGACAGAAACTGGGGCATCTGGTGCTTTCGGTTGATCTTTGGGCACAATAATCTCCTGTACCAACTCTGGAGGTGTGCGGTTTACAATCGCCGTCTCCTTGGATGCCGATGATGGCTTCTTGGTTGGTGTAGTCTGCGCTTGTGCAGATTCCTCGTGCTGAGTCGAGGGTCGACCGATTGAGGTGCCGTCGTCAGATGGCTCACAGAATGGATCGACTTGCCCTTCACCACCGGCGTAGAAAGGTCCGAGCTCGTTGGCCCAAGGAACTGACACACCTGCGATGCCATGTGGTCCATCGATTCCAGATAAAAATCGGCTTTCCTTGCGGCGTCTGATTGGCTTGCTGTGAGTACCACTTGACCCAAATGCAACCGATCTTACAAGAAACACCTGTGGAATGACAAGCTGGCTATCGATTGATGACACTGGCGTCGCTGCCTGGAATGGGTCTGAGAAGCCATCTTCAGACGCGTTTTGTGACGCTGCAGCAATGCGATCAAGCGATCCAGCGATCGCGTGGCTAGAGCGTCGCGAATCACCACCAAGCGACTGAAGTAACTGCGGCTTTCGAGAATGAGAACGCCGAGAATCCAGCAAATCTACTGTCCTTTCAAATGTTGGATCCGACTCTGATTTGGCAAGACCCTGATCGATATGGATGCGTGCTGTCCTGGCAGTTGAGATCATCGTGCTGCTATCACTATTGTTGCTGTTGTTCAAAGCAGATGAAACCAAAACTAGGATTGGAAATATCGTGGCTCTCTCAGACAAAAAGCAGATTCAAATCTACTCTATCTGATCTACTAGGATTGAATTCGATTTCATAGGCATGGCGGCTATTGATCGCTCGGATCTGTCTCTCAAAGAAAGCAGCGTCGCGATCGACCTGGCAGGATCCAGCAATACCAACAGCAACAAAGCAAGCACCAACGAAATCTATGAACATGCGCGACTTCTAGACATTGGCAATCTGGATGAGTTTGCAACACCATGGGCACCAAACAGCACTTCAGATCGCCTGTCTACGAGTTCCTCATACCCAAAACTGACGCACAGACGAAGATCAAAGCTTCGTGATGGGTTGTCTGCATCGCTGCAGTCTGAACAGTTCCGTAGCCTGCGTTCCGACGCCAGTTCTTCAAAAGAAATAGTGACAGTCGTGACCAGCAACAACCAGAGCAGTGACAACATCTCTGACGATGCATCATCCACAGAGGCTACAGCGATAGTTGTCCCAGTTATAAATGCAATCGAGCCTTCTGTCGACAACGATGGCGAAAACACAGTCTCGTCAGTCGTGTTTAGATCTCGCGAATATGGAACAGAAAGTCTTGTTGGTAGCAATGACGGCACGACTGTACACCAACCCGACTTACACGAGTTTGTGCGGTTTGCTAGATCTGTTGATGGCAGCTCGCTTGTCACGGGCATGCACACAAACTCTGACGGACATCGAGTCCAGTCGCACGATGTTTATGGACAGCAGAAGAAATCGACCGGCAGGCTGGATTCAGTGGAGCTGCAAATCACGCTGGGTGCCACACCCAATCGAGCGAGCCTATCGCCAGCCGTCATTCTCACATCACGTGGAAAGATGCTTGTACGCCAGAATGACAGGATCAGAGTCCAGTTCATTAATAGTCCGATGACTCCGTCATCGAGTAAGAGCGCCTCGCATGCATCATGCTCAATGGTTTGTACAAGCGAAGCTGACTGTGCTTTGATCTGCAATGACGAACTTATCCAGTGAGATCGACTCAGCGCAACTCAACCACCGAAGGCAACAGAGTGAATCAGAGCCAATTCGACCCACTAGATCCACTGCTTGGCACCCAAAACTTGAATATACTGCAGGTATATGATATCATAAAATGGATAGTTGACCAAATCAATAAGCTGATCTGCAATTCGCGCTTGTGTGATAGGGCACACCATCCAGAAACCTTGTCACACGAGAACTGCTCCAAGTCATCATGCCACAGAAACAGCTGCAAGAACACCATAGCATCAAAGCAATGGATGATTTTGCTTTGACGATGCCTGAGCATGTCGAACCTGAAACTGTGGGTCGTGATGCGATACAGTCTCGATTACCAACAGTCGAAGCCTCAAAAAGGTCGAAACGGTTGCCAGATACAAGTGAATGCAAGAAACTCACAACAGATCACTCAGACCAGAGCCACACGTCGCATCTGTTTGATGTGCCAAAGGACGTTGCGGTTTCAGATATTCGTACAGATGTGCGGCGATTGTACACATCTGGAAACCAAGCATCTGTCTACACCATGAGCTTTTCCCATGGCGAGGAGCAGCATAGTCCAGCCACGATAGCAGCCGTAAATAACACGCCGCGGCTTGCTCGTTCAGCCGAGCTCAGTGATCCATCAACAAAGACTGTGAATCGTGTCCGAACTACACCGACTACAAAAGAAAGCGGCAACTTCATCTCAAAGAAGCAGACAAGTTTCCGTACAGGAAGGAGATACAGACGCGTTAGACCCTGGCTGTTTCAAGAACTAGCATGTTTTCCGATTCGCCATCGAACGCCGCGACTCGTTAATCCGTTTATGCTCTTTGATCAACAGCGCAGTCGAGCACATCCATCGTTTGATCGATCTTCTCTAGAACGCACATCAAGCTGGATCAACAACAACATCCAGCAGGCCATCAACACAATGATTGTCGATTTGGACTCGACTGAAAAGTTTCCTTTCCTCAAACGCAGGATAAATCGCGTCAACAATGCACGTCGGCGTTTGCGAAGATCGCGAGGCACTGATGATGCATACACTCGAACAGAGAAGCAGCGGACCGATGGTTCTGGAATGCTTCTCGTCAGTCGGTTTACAGACACAGAGCTGCCAACAACCGCATATGAGTTTGTTTCTAAGCCGCTAGACTTGCTATCATTGGCGACTGAAGTTCTCAATCGAGATCCCAGTATCCAAAGAGTTGCTGCCGAGATTGATATGAGTGCTTCAATCATTGATCCAAACGGGAATCCTGTCGATGGCGTGATGGAAACAAACACCTTGCATTCACTCAATAGCAAACTGATCCCGAGCTTCACACCTGCAACAAAGAAGGTGAGATGAATGTAGGCAGCAACATCTTCCGCTAACCCACCGGAGATATGATTGATATTTACTGTGATATCTGTGATCTAATCTAGAAAAAGAAGACTATCAAACCAAGACCTGTTCGCTCACTCTATCCTATTAGCACTGCGGTCCCAACAGATGTGGCCGCTGATCGCGATAGTATCAGCATGATCCGGCAGAGCAAAGATGTGAATAGTGACAAGACGCGGATACAGCAGAGTAGGGTTGACGAACAGACCATCAAGCATCATCACTTTATATTCGGTTCAAACATGCGGCGCGATGAACCTAATGTGACTGTTGTAATGCGAGCGCCAGATGTATTGATTGAACAGGGTCGTACGGGATCAAAGATACTCAAGCGTGGCGGAGTTCAGCTGCCGCAGGACATTGAGAGTGTTCGGACACAGCCGCTGTATCTGCTTGGGAAGACGCTAGGATCTGATTCTAGCAACGCGCTTGCGCCGCCTGCTGCCGTTGAACACGAACAAAATGCAGACAAGCTGCCAGTTGAAGACCAACAGGGCAATAACCCACCAGAGCAATCTCAGCAGATAGTCTCGCCACCGTCGATCGTCATCGAAGGCACTGCATCTGATACTGATACTCCAACAAGTATGCACGCCAAACCCGTTCATAGCGCTGCCGTCATTGGTCAACGAAGGATGTCCATGGTACCAGCAAAGTTGCCTGAAATCAACATCATCCCACCCCTATCGTTACCTGGCCACAAGTCACAACAACTAGACGAATCAGGATCTGAATTCCTGTCGACAAACCATTTAGTTTCGACTGTTCCACGCCTAAAGACGCCGGTTCCGCCTGTCCAGTATATCCATCATCGACGCTCAACACTTGGAAACCACCCAGTCGCTGGGTTCTCGACTGTTCCACTTCTGTCCTCGACTGAACACAGAGCCAGCATACAACCACCAGCTTTGATTTCTGATCTACTGATCGATAGCAAATTAGAAGAAATCAGTCTGTCGCCAAAAACCCTGCCATACCTTCCCAAGCTGTCGCCAATCTACGTTGCAGTTAACCAGCAAGATGCACGCGTTGCTGCTTCCGATGCTGCACAACCAACATTCTTACTTCCGCCAATCAACAAAAACACGTCAACAACATTAGCAGTACCAACAACCGGTAGGAATCGAACAAAGTCTCGGTATAGCATCGACTATCCACCCGACAGTATCGATGGACAATCGACCATTGATTCGTATGAACCGAGACGATCGTCAAACAAGCCACCGACCAACAGTATTGGCAGACCCGAGGCAGGCGACAAGATTCCAATACCCGAGAATATAAAGTTGGCAGTCGAAGGCATTCAATATGTCGATGCATGCATCAAAAAGCTGCAGAGGTAACATCGATTCTAGCGATTGCGATTCCGTTTAGATTGAGTTTGACTTGAGACAGTCCTTGACTGATATTACCCCCCCCCCCATCTATTTTTTGTATTAACTTGATCCTAGATTCTGGAAACTCACAATGTATTGTCGCGGCTTTCATCTGCGCACGCTGGCATCTATCACCATACAACGGTTTTTTAGAATCTGGCGACTGAAACAAGCCTATGTTGACATCTGTCAGCTGGTAAGCTCGATCCACATCTGATACTGTCTCGACTTTGACTGTACTGCCTGGTTGGCAAGGCAATCGTGCTGATACTGTCGAATGTCACAGCATCGCATCAATCCAGTGCTTGAAATGGCACCCTATGTCGCCCAGCTGCACGATATCAATCGTCGTATTGGCGCATCGCAGATCAATACTGGAAATCGATATTATGTGCCTACACGAGATGTTGGATCACTGCACAATCCAACAAAAAGCCTGCTATTTCTAATGACTCGTGACATCTTTCGCCACTATGTCTCGATTGGATCACGTGTTCTTAACATGGAGCTCTACTTGGCGATTCCCTCGGACAGACGTCAGCTGTGGGATCTCTATTCGCTTCTGCGATCGCGTATCATGGCCAAGTATATCATTCCTCCCAAAGTGCGGCAGTCAAGCTTGACTGGGTTTGATAAGATCCCTCTACTGCTTCAGGGTATGGTATCGCAGTCCCGCAGATCATCACAGCTCTACCAGGACAGTTCATCGCCGCAAACAAAGTCAAGACGCGAATCTGTTGCCCGAACGATTGTGCCACCAGCGCGATCGCTACACAGCTCGACCGAAGCGCTATTCAACAACTCGATTCTATCAGCGGATAAGCTGGGATCTGTTACCTCACTTACGGCAACACCATCGCGAAGGACTAGTATTGTGCGTGCGCGACTCACATCATTGACGCTGAAAAAGGAGTCGGAGATTATTATGGCAACGATGAATCGATTGAAGCAGCGGCGTTTCTCGCCAGAGGAAGTCATTGAAATCGTTCGAAGTCAGAAACCTGGACTGATTCCTGCACAGTACAGTCGCAAGAAATCAGTACTAGAACGACGACTGATGATTTGAATCCAGTCATGGGAAATAAACAGTCTGTAAAACAGAGAGTGAGAGAGAGAGTTGTGTGTGTGTGTGTGTGTGACGTCATCAAGTGGAAAGTCAAAAACATGGTATAGCCAGACCAGCTCTGATACATTTACAAAGCATCGTAGTTTTCTGCACAAGGAATGAGCCGTCCGCTTGGCACACTCAGCGAGACTGAAGAAGCAACATCATTTGCGACTCCCTCGATAGCAAGCGGCGATGGCACAATCGATCCAGTGTTTGGCTTTCAGATCGACGAGGACGGAGATATCGAGCAGCAGTTTCTCAATTTCTCACAGAGTATTCGTCGACATGGTCTCCTCGACCACAATGCGCAAATGGCTGAGCAAAGCAGTCTGTTTCCAGCCAAAATCGTTGAGAAATCTCTTGTAGAGCGTCTGCCACGCACACAGTCTTCCGTTCCTAGCGCGTTTGAGGCATCTGATCTCTACCATGAGATGTTCTTTTGTGCTGTCGATTATATTGGCCTATTTCTTGTCAATAGACCCACGCAAACTGAGGAAACAACAATCGAGGCTGTCAAGGATGTCAAGAATATGTTTGAGCAGCTTATACTAGTGAGAATCCTCAAAGCAACCCAGAACCCGCTTGCATACATACGTCTATGGGACTGACATTATTGAAACAAACCCTGCTTTGATTTGATTGCCATGCTATTCACATGTAGGATATCGAAGACGCCAAGGTCCAGTTGGAAGAGACGCTGGACGAGGATCTCGATGTGATTGTGCGATCGTTGGCAGCACACATGAAGCAAAGGCTCAAAATGCTAAAAGACGACCATATTAGCGACATATCGCGGATCCGCCGAGCGTATCGAGTCCGTCTGAGCGATAAAATAGCGCAGATGGCAAGCAAGGCAGAAAAGGAGCGCGAGAGGCTGATCCAAGAGGTGCAACGAGATCACGAAACCCGTGTGAGTGCACTGGAAAGCGATATCTACGAAATCAAAAAGGAGTCGCGACACAGAGGCGATGAGCTTGTTAAGATGCGAAGCGCTCTACTGCGGCTACAGAACATTCTAAAGCGAAATGGCATCACTGATACAGAGGTTGGCTGGTTGACTACTCCCTCGCCTTATATTTTTGACTCCAGTTGATGAATATGCTGGCATCTCGACTCTTTTGAGTGTGTGTATGCATACATGGCTGTAGTCGTCCCAAAGACTCAATAACTGACTGTTGTGTTGACAGTGGACAACGACAGTGTTCCAAACAGTCGATGATCAACGCGTACGCCAAAGCGAGTTGCTCGATCACTACCAGAGAGTGCTACAGGCACGCGACGACCGCGTCCGACATCTAGAGGAGCAGCTTTGGAAACTCGAAGAGACTCTAAAATACAAGGGAGACATGCGGTCAGTCAAGCAGGCACGCGAGCGAGAGCAAGAAGTCAACAAACAGCGGAAAATGGCAAACCTGAAAGCTGGGCAGGCATCAATCGACTTTAGCGCAATGAGTTCCATGTCTTCAACGCGAGATCTTGGAGCAACGATGGGTGGCGGTGGTGCACTCTCCATGTCACGCACATCAAAGAATTTCAAGAGCAGACAGCAGACACCCCACAATCAACCCTTTGCACCTGGTGCATCGATGAGCATGAATCGAGGATCGCTGCAGCATCAGATGAGTATGCGAGAAGATGCCATCATAGAACTGGATGGATCTGCCTCAAGAATGAGTATTTCAAGTCCCTATGGCAAGCCACATGGCGAGCATCTGCAGATATCCAGTGCATCGCCGCCATCGCGCAACCAAACAGCACAAGGTCGTGAGCTCTTTGATAGCATGACAACAACATCAAAAGCAGATCATGTTCGCATGGTATATGAGGATCAGCTGCAACGCATGCAGGAGGAATTCGAGCAAAAGAAGACACAGATTTTGCAAGAGATTGCAGAGATTGATGGGGCTGGGAGAGAGCAGTTTCGTCAGCTGCAGGATGAAGTCAAAAAGACGGCAATGCTCAAGCAGGTATCAACAACGAAATTCGTGATGCTCGAGACTGCCAAAGTCTTCTTTCCAAGCCGTGTTTTTGTGGGGATCCCGGCGTCAGTGCAGTGCGATCTAGACGGCACAAGCGGAATGCCCTTTTAGAAATAATACCCTCCTGCTGTCAATAGACGCTTTCTGAATTCATAAAAGAGTCGATTTCATTCATTAGGTCATCCAACACACAGGATTTGAGAAGGATAGATATACTGCGTGTAGCAGGATAGCCAGTCATTGAGTCTCTGAATATCAGTAACATCGATTCCATACTTTTGAGCAATCAGCCAGCAGCTGTCGCCCTGAACGACAGTATAGGTCTTTTGACATGTAGATGGGACTTGTGGAGGTGGACCTGGTGGCTGAGGTTGCTTGACCGACCTGCAGATACTATATCGGAATGGATCACAAAACACACAGATGGACGAGCCTGATCAATCCAGCTGAGTAGTTAGCATCGATCCCATTGACAACATCCTCAACAACACCGCCAAAAACAGGAAAATAGGATTATATCTGCAGGCATGACCAAGCAATCAATAGATAAGTATGCAAGGGGACTACAGAGATTGGAGATACCTGCAGGAACACTATTGCAGTTCAAGACAGGATAGTTGATATACAGTAGCGACGAGATTGAGAAATTGAAGCGCTGAGCGATAGTTGTACAGTTGTCCTTTGGGATCGTCAGGTAGATGTTGGGACAGGCAGGCACGCCTCGCGATGGGTCGCCACCGTACACTGTCGGCACCAGCGCGATGGCTTTTGAGACAAAGTGAATAGTAGCACCTGTGAGGCGAGATGCTGCTGCTCCTATGAGGCTGCTGAAGGACGCTCCATCTGACTGCGATACTCCGCCGCGAGATAATAGAGTGACGGAACTCTCGGATGCTAATGGCTCCGCTGCGGCAACGAATGGACTGCACGCAAGCGGCACAAGCAGGGCAAGCAGCATGGTTTGAGCGAATGATGGCAGGCGACGAGTGGGGCGGCAATCGTTGGGTGTAGTCTTCTTGGAGCAACCGAGCATACGAATATCGCTTGCTAGAACACCGAAAGATATAAAGATCAGTTTCATCAAAAAGAGGTCTTGACAAACTCCGCCCCGATTGTGGCTTGACCCAAAGTGATTCGCAAAGCCACACACAGATATACATCTCTTTCTCTTTCTCTCTCTCATATATTCCAAAACGATTTCATTCAGATTGCTCACTCAATTTCAATGGCATCAGCTGGATTAGAACCCTGTGATAACAGTTCTGCGGTGGCGCCAGGAGTGTGATTCATCGGCAAAGGCTGAGAGCTTGATGCACGCCTTTTGGTTCCAGTCGCCGCGGTTGAACTTTTACTTGAGTCGCCCATGATGCGCTGACGCTTGACTTGCTGCTGTGGCTGGCTGGAACTCGTGGCTGAATGGCTGCCGGCTGACCCATGACTGTTGGCACTGGCAGCGTAGTAAGCCTTTACAGCAGTCAGGCGCGTTCGGAGGCTGTCAATCTCTTTGAGATCGCTGACATGGCGAACTTGCAGATCGTCGTTTTCTTGCGACTTTGTCTGGAACTCTGTCTCGAGTTTATCAAACGATTCCTGCAACTCTGCGCGTGATGCTTCAAGTTCACGAAGACGCGTCTCGACTTTCTGCAGCTGTTGCACAGAGTCGTTGGACTGGTGCTGCGAGTGGCTACTCACGGCTGCTTGGATTTGATCTTGGAGTCGAGTGTTCTCATCCTGAGCTGCTGATAATAGAGACTGCACAGCACCGAGTTCCTGACGCAAATCGTCAAGCTTCTTTTCAGAGACAGCCTTGAGTTGATCGTGCTGTCGCATCGCGTCGATCAATCGCTGGTCGGCTGCGTCACGATCTGATGCAATCTGTGTCAGCTGGCGCTCGAGGTCGATTTTAGCTGCAGCATCCTGCTGGAGTGATTCTTCAAGTTGGCAGACTTTGGCGTTCAGTGCCGACACAGACTCGTCAGAGCGTTGCAAAGACGCCAGCTGCTGTTCGACAAGTGCCTCTGTCTCGCGTTGCTTGGCTTGCGCTTTATCGACTTGTTGCTGAAGCTCCACAATCAGCTGCTCCAGTTTGTCAATCTTGGACTGCAACTCGGTCTTTTCAGTCTCTAGCATAGCCGCGCTGCTTTTGCTCGCAGAGAGATCATCTTGCAGAACACTGGTTTTCTGGCTGACGCGATCAAGCTCGAGTTGGAGCGCATTGGTCCGATCCTGTCGATCCCTATCGCCGTCCTCAAGCTTTTGCTTTAAATCAGCACACTGTTCAGAGAGTTGCTCGTAAGTCTCAAAGTCGATGAGCGTACACTGAGACGCCATATCAGATTTTGCAGTGTTGACCGACGAGATGAGTTTATCATAGTCAGCCTGTAATAAAGATAGTTCAGACTTGTGAGACTCAATATCGTATTTAAGCTCGTCAATGGTGCAAGACTGCTCCGAGATAGTCTTGTGTGCGACTTCCAACTCTTTTTTTGATTCCTCGTAGAGACTCTTGAGTTTGGCAAAGTTGTGTTTGGCGTCCTCGGACTCGAGTAGGATCGCGCCAAGTTGATTACCGATTCTCGCTCGCTCTTCGTCGCAAACAGCCATATGCTTCTCGAATGCCAGCTTAGTTCTGAGTGCTGCGTCAAAATCATGTGTCTTTGTGACAACCTCGCTGCGTAGAGACAGTACGGTTTCTGATAGAGATGCCCTTTCCTCTTTGACCTATCGAACAATCAAAGTCACTACCAAACAGCAAAAAAAGCAACTATGCATATACATGATATCACACAAAAATGTAGATACCTGTTCGAGAGATGTCTGAGCAAGATCCGCACGCTGCTTTTCACGTTCAATTTCAGCCTGGTTTGCAATGATTTCTTCTTGAGCAACGGTGAGGAACTGAAGGTATTGTTTGTGCTCTGTTTTCAACGTCTCGAGTTCTGCTTCGAGCTGCTGGAACGTTTGAAGAGACACCATAGGCTCGGCAGGAGTTTTAGCTTTGATTTGAGATTCAGAGAGCTGCTCAAGTGACTCGCGTGCAGTATTAAGATCACGCTCTGCTATTGCGATACGCTCAGCCTGCTCGTCAATCGTCAACTGAAGCTGCTTGATCTGCTCATCAGCAATGTGTTTTTGTTCCTGGAGCAGTTCGCGTGCTTCGTCCAGACCACACTCGGCCTCTGCCGCACGCTCCAGAGCAACCTCTTCGCAGTGTGTTGCTTCACGAACACGTGCCTCGCGCTCGTCAACGGTCGTCTCAAGATCGCGAATGCTGCAGCGGGACTCTTCAAGTTTACGCTGGAGATCATCTGCACGAGACTCAAGTGATGCAAACTCCGAGGTAAGGGAAGCATGCTCAAGACGCATCGATGAAATATGCTCTTCAAGAACGGCACGTGTCTGTGTTGACTGCTCTGCTTCATGAGCAAGCCTCGCTTCAAGCAACGTAACCTGCTGACTGGCTTCTGCCAGTTGAAGTTCCTTTTCGTTTGCTTGGTTGCTGATTTCCTGCATCTCGTCGACAACTTTTGTGAGCTCCTGCTCCAACGACACCATAGCAGATTCAAGCGTCGATTGCGTTGAGTGTAGTTCCCTGATTTCTGACTCGCGCTGTGAAAGCAATGCCCGCAGCTGTCTCAGATGTCCCAATATCGTCAGCAAAATACACTGACTGATCATTGAGTCAATACGAAACCCCACCTCATCCAATTCTGTGCTGCTATTTTGAGATGACGATTGTAGTTGCTGGATCAGCTGACCGATCGCTTCTTCAACTGCACGAGCATACTCATCTGAATCGGATATACTCTGCAAAACCGCAGGCAGGCAGACATGTATTGTATCAGTTGAGTCAGTATGTAAGCAACCATTTGCCCATCACCAGCAAGTCGACAAATGCGTCTCACCGCAAGGTCCTGGCTGAACCCAGTCAAACTTGAATCCAGAGTCCTGCGCAACGATTCAAAGTGCAAGCTCACGTCCTGCTTGAGTTCGAGCTCAGCAGCAGCCTCGTTGCAGAGACCAGTCAAGCGATCAATCTCCTTGTTAGCTTGCACAAGATCGGCTTCGAGTCTGCCATTGTGGCTCAATGTCTGCAAACGCTGCTGATCTAAATCATCAATGCGGATTTTCAGCATATCGCATTCGCTTGTTATCGTGTCAAGCGCGTCACGAGCCTGCGTGGCTGCAGCAATCGAGGCATCGCGTTCTGAGACGGCATCCTTATAGCTTGCTTCGATTTCTGTCAAGCGAATCGAAACTGATTGGAAATCCTCAATCAGCACATCGTGGTCAGCCTCAAACTTGGATGTATTCATAATCGCCTCGTTCAGTTGCAAGGTCAGTTGAGAAACTTGTGATTCAGTCTCTTTGATGCGGTCTAGAAGACGATCGCGTTCATCGACAACAGCCTGTTTGCTCGATTCCAAAGACTCGACCATGGAAGCCATGCGACGCTCAGATTCCTCGTATACTTGTTTTGCTTGATCAGCAGAGAGTGTTACGTTGGCGAGATCTGCCTGTGTTGTTTCAAGCAAAGCCGTAGTTTGAGCAAGACGATCTGCAACAGACTGCTCCCGCGTTTGTGCTTCGAGTTGTTGCAATGTAACATGCTTGACGTTTGCTTCATAGTCAGATATAAGCTTTTGCATGCTCTCGACTTGTTCGTGCAGCGCAAGTTTCTCGCTTTCAAGCTGCATCACTTTCAGCTTCATCAAGGCGCACTGCTCGGCGACCGCGCTGACATCTTCAGTAGGATCAGTCTGCATATGACAGTCAACAAGGGTTTCAGATGCATTCGAGTCGATTCGCTGCTGCTCGAGCTCGGCTTGGATTCGCACTTGCTCGGCCATGGTGGCGAGCTCTGCCTTGATCGATGTGCATTGCTCGTTCGAGACCTCGAGGGATGCCTGCAGAGCATCAATCTGGGTAATAGCGGCATCCCGCTCAGCGACGACTTGTGCCAGCTGTGCTGTCAATGAGGCCTTATCAGCCTGAGCAGTATCAAGAATGCCTTTGATTGAATCGAGTTCAGCAGCCATGGTATCACGCGCAGCAGTGAGGGACACAATCTGTGCGCAGGCGGCAGTAAGCTCGTCCTTGATCTGCTTGAATTCAAGCTCAGATTGGCGCAGCACTTCGTCAATGGCAGACTGTCGAGAGCTATGAGCCACCAACAACTGCGATTCAAGATCCTGCTTGATGGCTTCAAGTTCGACGACGCGGAAATCCAAGATGCTAGCACGTGACGATGATGAAGTAGCAACGAGCTGCGACTCCTTTAGAAGCGACTCGATGCTGGTCTTACTTGCAACAGATTCTGTTAGTTCTGAAGAAAGGCTTGAGATCTGCTGCGCCATTTCGGAGACACGGTGATTAAGTGTATCGATCAAACTCTCGAGCTGTCGCTTGTCATTTTCCAAACTGAGCTTGCTGTGCTCCAGCTGCTCGAATTTAAGCTGCAGTTCGGCAAACTGCTCAGTAGAAACCGACGGCTGCTGCAAAACAGGTGGCTGCGGCTGCGATTGTGGCTGGCTTTGTGAGAACGACTCGACTTTTAAAGCGAGATCGGTCGCATCTTCCTGCAATAGATCTCGCTCAGCTTCCAGTGACTCAATCTTGGCATCGCGTTCGTGGATATCGTGTAATGTGGGTCGTAGCTTTAGCTCTGCTTCGAGGATTTGGATGCGTGCATCTGAGGCTGCTTGAAGGCGCTGAGAATTCAGCTGATACGACTTGAATTCCTCGAGAGTATGTGCGGCATGCTTGATTTCTCGCTGTACCTGGATGGTGCACTGCTCAAGCATGCAGGCCAGACGGGCATTGCTAGTTTCTTTCGCAGCGTCTGCACTCTTGACCTCGGCCAGCTGTGATAACAAGGTTTGAATCTCGGCATCTTTGGATTGAGACGCCTTTCTTGCATCCTCGAGATCAATGGCGAGCTGCTCGGCTTTTTGCAAGGCGATGTTAGTCTCTCGTTGAAAGGAAGCTTGGAGCTCAGCAATACGCTGCTCTTGAGCGATATCATGTGCCTGAATTCGCTGGGAAGCCAACTCCTGTATCGACTTGGTTTCAGCGACAAGGGCATCACGCTGATCAATCGCCGTTGCGCACTCTGACTTTGCAGACAGCAACTTGCTTTCTAGCTCTTGAATCTGAAGTTGGGCAGCACTCAGATCATCCTTGAGGCTGACACATTCTGAAGTTACTTTCTTGAGATCACTCTGGAGCTGATTGAAACTGTCTGGTGGCTGGCTTGAACTGCTGATTCGTGAATGCGCCTGACATACCAACATACAGAAATAATCGAGTCAACTCAAATGCATATGCGACTTGCAGCATCGCTAAAAAGAGGAGCGTTACCTGCGAGCCAAACGATCTTGGATCTGCAATCGTGCGCCGAGTTGGATTCTCGTCATACTGTTGGTAAGTTGCATAACAACAAGCTGTCAGAAGACCAAAGCTGGACTGACTGCACAGCATCTGGCAGCTGGATGCTGGATGCTGGATGCTTCTTACAGGAGCTGCGACTGATGCACGAGAGACCGGCAAGCGGGAATCTGTGCGTCCGAAGCCAGCGCGTGAAACGCTGCGATCTGCGGAGCCATTTGATAGGGAGCGAGTTTCTGTTAAAACAAACGCTTTTCAAGAAGCGAGTCCAGCATCGACTCGACGGCAGTTTGAGTCACCTGGAATGTGCTCTGCGGACTGCGCAGCAACCGGCAGCTGAGTAGAACCGTCTGCTCTGTTCTCTTTGTTCTGTGGGTTGTGCGGCGAGATGGTTCGACGGACGCACAGACGGAACAGTCAGCAGCGACCAGTTGAGCACAAGAACGAGCGTCTGTGCTGATAAACACCTCTGGAATGTGAGTGCTTCGCTCGTCTTGCTGCGAGCGACTGAGCGGCTGTTTGAGCGACGACGGAGCTGGAATTCCGCTGAATGCGGCGGACTCTCGCTGTGGAAGTTTGCTGCTGTTGCTGCTGTTGCTGCTGCTGTTGTTGCTGCTGCCACTGCGGCCGTGCTGCGACATTGTTCCGCAATGTCCGGACTTGATCTTGATCTCAACCCACAAAGTTTATTGCATCTCAAACAAAACCAATTCTGTCTGTCTGTCTCTCTCTCTCTCTCTCATGTTATTGTGTCGATATAGCAAGATCGATGCTCGATCGTGTCGCTGATGCAACAGTCGCACATCGCTTCACCATTCCTATTTGCTGTTGGGTGCCGGGTAAATCTGTGGAGCAGGACTCATATCAGACTGGGCAGTTCTGTAAAACATGTTGCCATTGAACATCGAACTGGGCTGTGGCTGCTGTGGCGAGTAGGGTTGTGGCTGTGGTTGTGG
>JH392972.1:17830-31547 GCA_000235945.1 Homolaphlyctis polyrhiza JEL 142
AGATGCAGATGCAGATGCAACCATGTCTTTTGGATTGCTGGTTTGTGCATCTTGATCAAACACAATACAGACTCGATCCATCTCAACTGCCGTTTGTTTTGTATTGTATTTTGTGTTTCTTGTGTGTCGTGAGTGTCGCTGGGTGCTTTTGCATGTGCTTTGAGCATCAATATGGCACGGTTGTGATTGTTGATGCACTTGGACTGGCCAGTAGTCGCTTGTCTGTTGATCATGGTGTTCACGATGCTGTGGGCAGTGTTGATGTATTTGTATCAAACAGTCGATCTGATGCATTCTTGTTTGCTGATGCATCCGCACACTGGACCACACCGATGCCTAAGATCTGTGCTGGATGTTTGATGAGTGTCCAGGCATCCAACCTTGATTCTATTGAGGAGTTTTCTGGTCCGATTGAGATCGTACCCCTTGGTCGGTGCTTGAGATGAATAGATTAGTGACAGCTGTGTAGTCTTGATAGATACTATTCGCATTTGTCAGTCTGAATGCCAGAGAGAGCAGTCAGACTGTTGCTGCTCGCAGAAGCATTTTATCGCATGATCCAGATTGCCCGGAACCAGCGATTTCATGTTTGTGCCTGCTTTTGCTTTTGGGTTTGCAGAAAGATGGCGCGACGAAAGACTGCGCCGGCAACCGGCCCTCGCACCCATGCGGCTGACAGCCACAGCCAGAACCACAGCCACGGCCACATTAGCAACCACGGTCAAAGTCACAGCCACGACCCTCGCTCGCTCCCCTCTGCAAGACTCGCTGACTCTTTAGACGCAGCAAACGGCAGCAACGATAGTCATCACGCAAGCGAGCTTGATGAACCACTGAACAATATCAACGGCAGCACCTCGTCGAGTGCGACGGCAGTCTCTGAGAAAGATGAGCAATACATCAGTGACGGCCAGCACAATGGACGATACTCTCATACGCTCATGATCCACACTGCTGTGCGTGCGTCGCCGCTCTCCAAAGAGGTGAGCATCGCTGCTATTCGTTGTGATTAATATGACAATCATCATCATCATCATCATTGTGATCGTGGCAGCAGCATTATGCCTCTGTTAAGCAACCCCTCTCCCTCTCACTGAATCAATGTCCTTGATCGCAGTCGCCTGAACAAAACTTTCGAGGCTTCTTCAACTTGGCGATGCTGCTACTTGGTGTCTCCAACCTGCGTCTGATTGTCGAAAACTATATCAAGTACGGCCTTCTTCTCAAGATCCCGTTCACGAGTGTGCAATTCCAAGATCTCAAGTGGTCTGTCGCTGCGCTCACCTTCCTTGTGGTGTGTAATGTGAAGTAGCGCTGCTTAACTACCGACACTTGCTGCAGCAGCCTTGCTTATCTGTCGCTGCCATCTGATTTTGAATGATTCCCACCCAGATTCCAGTTACTGTGGCATTCCTGATTGAACACTGGGCCGCACAGCTCATTGCGAAGCATCAGCGCCACAAGAACTCAAGTCCTGCTTATATAGGATATATATCCGGTACACTGCATACAATCAACACGACCATTGCACTAGTTGTTCCAACGTGGATATCGTGGTCGCTGATTTGGCATCCGGTTAGTCGTATGCATCTCTCCCTCTCTGTTTTAGCTTCCAGACAAAAGCCAAAGAAGCACTAATCACAGTATATGCTTGTACTTTTTCTGATTCAGGCGGCATCATCCGCGCCTCTGTTTGCGTCTGTGATTCTCTTCCTCAAGCTTATTTCGTTTGCACTTGTTCATGCTGATTTGAGATCCGATGCGCTCCACCGCGGCTTTATCAAGCCGATTGAAGACGACTCTTCGTTTGATCCACAGCCACTGACTGACGAGCACAGCGAGACATTTGATCCCAAGAAATGCCCATATCCACACAATGTCACAATCAACAATATTGTGTACTTTTGCTTTGCTCCCACACTGGTTTGTGATGTTGCCTCTTTTTCACGATTTGCAGCTTGAATTGGTTGTGGATGGCTCCTGACACGAAACAAATCCATCTCAGAGCTACCAGCGCGTCTATCCTAGAACAAAACGTATTCGCAAAGTGTTTCTATTCAAACGGTTCCTCGAACTGTCGACTGCACTTGCAGGAATGTATTTTCTCATTATGCAGTATGCGTCGCCGACTCTGCGAAACTCTATTGAAGCAATCGATCAAGTCAATATGCCACGTGTCATTGAACGGCTACTCAAACTCTCTGTCATCAGGTCAGTGGAACGACAGGGATTTCCCAAATAGATTCGGGTTAAAGTTAATGCACCATAACTGAAGCGTTGCTTGTTTAGTGTTGTCATTTGGCTACTCATGTTCTGGTCATTCTTTCACTGCTGGCTCAATATCATTGCCGAACTGCTCAGATTTGGCGACCGTCGGTTCTACCAGCCGGTAAGTCAACATCTGTGGCCGAGCGACAAAGAAGAGGCTACAATGATATCTATACCAAAATACTCGCTTATGCATATTTATGTGGCATATGCCTTGACTGTTTAGTGGTGGAATGCTCGCGATGTCTCTGAATACTGGCGGCTCTGGAACTCGCCAGTATACAACTGGGGAAAGCGACATGTATATCTTCCCCTAATTCTAAACCATGGATTCAGTCCTGTCATTGCACTTGCAGTTGTCTTTGCAATCTCTGCGTTGTTGCACGAAATCATTATTGGAGTGCCCACACACTGCCTCAATGGTGTCGCATTTCTGTGAGTCCTTTGACTGTCTATGCCCATCTGCAGACGACTGATGCTGACTGATGCTGACTGCTGCTGTGTGTGTACCCTTTGGACAATATCAACAAACACGATGAACAGGGGAATGATGGGCCAAGTGCCGCTCATCTTCCTTGTGAATTCGGTCATTTCGATTGGAAGAGGCATCATGAAGCGACCCAAGAACGATCTGCTGTTTGATACGATTGGCAACTATATATTTTGGGTCACGTTCACGATTGTGGGCCAGCCAGCGTGCGCGCTGCTGTATTACACTCAATGGTTCAAGAAAAACGCAATGTGATAATGGGCAATCTTGCCCCAACAGCAACCAAATGAAGAGGTTCGTTCCCACAACTGAGCCACCACAGAATATGGATGAGCAAGCAGAACATATGAATGAAGCAGAGGCAGCTGGATCCAAGCACCGCTGACAAGCGACTGTTCGCACGCATTCTTGGATACTTGGATACTGCCAGCAAACCCGGCAGACAAGCTTCGGCGCTGACCAGCAAGCAGACCAAGGGATCCGTGCAGAAGAAGTCGCTGCTTGCAACAGCGCTCTCAAAGCGGAAAGGCGGATCGCTCGCATCATCAGCAGCATCATCATCAGTAGCAGCATCTGCGCCGCAAGGCAAACAGAAAGCCATTGTCGAGAAGCTTTCGGAGGATATCGAGTCATCGCTCAACGATGTTCGCAATGTGTACAACACGGCCATCAAGCGACACAAGCAAGACGAGGAGCGCATCGAGCGCATGCAAGACCGTCAGCGAAAGAGCCAGCGCCATGCCAAACTGGTCGAGGCGCGCAAGGAGACCAACCAGACAATGGAGTCTGTGCTTGATACTTTGTCCAAAATGTAGAGCGAAGTTGCGAGTTTCCCTATTGATCAACAGCAACAACATATTAGATGAAGCTCTCGCATCTTGTCCTGATGCCGGCAAAGAAAGCAACGAGAGCAACCGCAATAAAGGCCGCATCTGCATCTGCATCTGCATCTGCATCTGCATCAGCAGCAAGCTGTCCGTCCCAGCATGCGCCGTGGATCCAGCCGCTTGGAGACGCCATTCGCCTCAGCGTCCATGTCAAGCCAGGCGCTAAGGTCTCGCAAGTGACCGACACCAACGGAGAAGCTGTGGGCATCCAGGTCTGTTGGCTGCAGCAGTTGCCACGCACTACAACACACTGCTGACAGGCTTGCGTCAACCATGAAGCTTGCTGCACCAGCACGAGACGGCGAAGCCAATGCGGAGTTGATGGATTTCCTTGCCGCAACTCTTGGTCTCCGAAAATACCATCTCGAGCTTATTGCCGGCCACAAGTCTCGAGAGAAAGTTGTCAAGATTGAGCAGCCGGCAGCTCGCATCCAAGAGATTGCACGATTGCTCTCGTGCGGCAGCGAAGAAGCGCCAAGTTGATTGATGGGATCCAAATGTATTTCATGTTTGGCTCTTTTGGAGCACATAGATGCGCTCTGCTTCGTCCAGATCATCCCACTTCTCAGAAGCAGCTGTTCCTGGCCTAGTGTACATCAGTGGACTGGCGGCCTTGGAATGAACACCTGATCCAGCCCTGGTTGCACTGTTCATCGGCCTGTCAATACCCACAATGCTCCTGGCAGCCATTCTTGCTGCTTTCCGTTCGTAGATCTTGGCTTGCAGATTTCGTAGCCGTGGATCCTTCTCGAGGATCGCCTCCTTGCGAGATTCGACGGCTGTAAAGTCAGAGCGCACAGATGCAACAGAAACGATTCGATCTGGGAGCGCTTTTTGAGCACGCCGAGTCTTTCGTTGATCGCGCTCCATGTCTATTTCCTGAAGCTTCAGCGAGATCTGCTCAATGCGTTTGAGTTTGTGCTCGGTGATTTCCTGGCGCTTGCGATCTTCTTCATCCTTATGACGAAGCCTTGCCAGAACAAGCCGCTCTTGCAGCTGATTGTCGTTTAAAATACAGTGCATTTGATGTATCAGCGATACGATGTATATGCACAAATTCAACATGCTTGACAGTTGCATGAATCGCAAACCTCGATGATGGACATCTCTCCAAGTAGTCCGATGCCTGATGTCTCGGTCAGATCAACATCTTTTTGGACCGTACCAACAGATGGAATGCTCTTCTCCAGTAATCGGATTTGTTGTATCAACTCAGACTTGCGTGCACGCTCCTCTTCTGCTTCGCGTTGCGCCTGCTCGAGTAGTGCCTGGCTCTCCTTGATCACCTCAGCAGCTATACATACATTTCAGCATTCGCAGAAACTGCTTGTGTACTGGATGGATAGACACCGGCATACCTATTTGAGTCTTGTCTTCAATGACCTTTGCCTTTGCCTTTATGATGCCCTCTTTGATCACATGTACTTCCTCAATCTTTTTCTTATTCTGCTCGTCAATGTCTCGTTTCTGTGCCTCGGACACCGCCTTGTTCTCTTCCTTTGCCGCTAGAACCTCGACAGCCTTTTCTCTATCAAGTCAAAGGATACAATCTGTCAGTATCGACTGCTAAAAACAAGGAGATCAGAAGCAGAAACCATGTGTGTTTACCGGTTTTCTTTGATCTTGTCCTGTCGAGCCACATATGCCTCTTCATGCACCATCTGAATCTCCAGACGCCGTCGCTCAAGTTCCACAAGCCTATTCTCCTCATCTAAAGCCGCAAATACACTCAATTAGCGTCAGTATCAACCTTGACAGATGCTACTGAAACAAATCGAACCTGCATACAACTGATCTACCTTTGATCCGAAGCTCTTCTTTCCACGCGTCAAACTCTGCTGGATCTCTTAGCATGATTTCCGCCTGTGCAATAGCATCCTCTTCACAGCGACGCTGTTTCCGCACAAGAGCATCTTCGCGCAGGATTGCGGCTGTCGTCAGCTTAACAGGCACTTGCTGATGTATTGAATGTGGAACAGTCTTTGATGATTTGACTCGCTCCCTCTCAAACTTTGCGCGCTGTTCCTGCTCGACTTGATCTCGGATCTGAGCAGCAAATAGTCAGATCATATCAGATGGCATTGAAAACCAGACTTGGTGTGCACAATACTGCGTTGATGAAAGTGTCACCTGTTGGATTCTATCCGAAGGTTTGTTTGTAGCAACTTTGAATGCATCCTTTTGTGCATCTTCATACAGTTTCTGTAACAGAAGCTTCTGATTAGAACCGGCTGTTTCCAACACATCACCAATGCTCATGATCAAGCAAGCAGCTAGACTGCATACCATGACACGACGCTTATTCTCTTCTTTGACAATCTCAAGACGCTTCTTCTCAACAGAGTCCTCATATAGTGTCTTTGGAATCGGATTTGCCTGAAAACGAACAACAATAACAACAGCAGTCAGATTTTTACTGGAAGCAAGGTGGATCGTATTTAAGATAACAAGAACAAGAATAAATCAATCATGTGGTAACTATACTGTTGTTAAACGCTTACTTTGACTATTGTCGATATCTTTTCGGTCGGTTCTGGCAACTTTCTTTGGCGCGGCTTTGTCAGCACAAATGGCTCCATCTCTGTGTAAAAACATGTAGCAGTACCGCCGTGAATTGTCAGCATCGGTAGCCAAGGCATACATGTCCTTTGAAGGCAGAGGTCATTAGTATGCTTGCCTGTGGGTTTCTTGTCTGATTTCTTGGCCACCATGCCAAAATCAGCATCGTCGCATAGCTCTTCTAAAAGCTTCTGGCCGACCGATACGTGTCTGAGGATCGGATCTATAACATGTTCCTATTGATATCATCAGCGAGTCTGCATTGCGCTTGTTCAGCAAATCGATGGAATAAAGAGTTGTACCTTCACAAACTGGTGGTCCAGTACAGTGCCCCATGTTTTCTTGAGATCCGACTCGAGATTCACAGGATTGAAGATGAACCCAATGAGCCGCGACATCTTGACTGGGTCAAAGCATTTGACAAACTTGCTAAACTTTGCAAACCCAAGCTCCTCTAGACGCCAGAGTGCCAAATAACAGAATACTGATAGAATTTGAAGAAATGAGCAAAATGCATCAGCACTATGATCAAATGCCATCGCTGCGTGATATACATTCTTGATTGAGTAATATGAACAGTTCAGTTGGTTACCAGCAAACATGTAGTATTCGTTTTGTAGATATCTGCCGCCTGTACGCTCGTAGAACAGTCTCAGTGTCGCCTTTGATAGCCATGATCAAGAAAGCAAGGTTGTGTATGTCAATATAAGTATATGATTGACGATCATGTAATCAAGTGATGGCTGGGCATGCCTCGAGAATCTTGCGATGCCGCACACATCCTAAAAACGTTTCGGTGAGGAACGTGCGGTCGTTTGGCGACTGAATCTAAAATGCCATTGATTCCCATTCAAGATATTATATACTCAAACGTATTAGCCAAGACGACTTTAGCCGGTGTTGGAAGCACTGCTCATCTTTCGTGTCATCCAAGAGACACGCGCCTTGTTTTCAGACAGATACTGTGTGAGAATATCTTCCTCTGGAACAACCACAGGCTGCGTCAGATCTCGCTTTGCTTTATCCGCAATCTTGAACAGCTCGTCCTTGACGTCCTGTGCGTGAATGCCGAGCCGCGCCAGCTCGTACTGAACAAGCAAGTTGCGTGTATGCTCTATCAAGCGCTTCGAGTTCATTATCCAAATTGTTGAGTAGAATCAGGGCAGTAAAAATGGTTTCTGTGCCGTTGTCTTTATTTTCTCTCTCTGCTTTTTGTTGCTCAGCGAATCGCCTTGGTCGAGACTTTGGTTCGCTCTGATTCTTCTTCCATGGCGATCTTGGCCTTGATTTTGGTCCAGTCAACTGGGACCTCTTGCGCATAGCTTATAAAACGTTTGTTGTTTTCGGGCCGACCAAGCGCCTTGAGATACTTTTCTCTGAAATACAGAACCGTGTCGACATGTGTCTTGTACTTGAGCGCCAGATCAAGCGCGCTGAATAAGTTGTGCGGTACATGGTCAGGAGTGCAAGTCAGCGCTACAGATCAAGCACATACCCATTAGAGTGGCATTCAAACTTGCCGGTCCCAGTTGAACAGGTTGATCCACATGCGAATTGCACGATAGATCAAGTTTGCAGCAATCAGGATTGCTTCGGCTTCGCGAGGCTGGTGGCGCATCAGTGCAAGTTCTGCCGCACGGCCCTCTGGAGTTGGAACTTCTCGAATATACGTCACGTATTGAACTTTATGAACCTATCATACAGCATGATTCACAGTAAGCTTACACAAAACGATACCGTTTCCAATATAGATATACATCAAAGCCCTTTCACTAGTCAGTCTCGCAGCTTACTTCTTCAATGGCTGCGTATGCAACCTCGGCGGTGTTAAGATCCTGTCCAAAGAGTGACATCACAGCAAGACATGCCCAAAGCTCCTTGATTTTAAGATGACGGCAGAGTCGGATTGCCTCTTCCCACTGCTTTTTGCGAGCAAACTCTTGCAGCATGCCTGGCAGCGGCGATATATTACTCATGGTGACGATGGCGCCATCAGCCCTACGCAACGTACAGTGCGTTCCGACAAAGGAGAGGCACTGCGAGTTCTTTCCAATCGAACTGCACATATCACAGCATATTAGTCACAGTATCCCAAGTGTGATGTATTCAAGCATGGTATGCAGCAATCGAGTATACGATACAGACCTGCCGTCGCGCTCGAGACGCGTCAAAGGTGCAATGTCCTCGTCAACAAAAACCGCATTGGGATAGTACCACACAGCGAGTTTTCCATCCATGATTGCCAAAAGCATATCTGTCTCGTCGTTCCACGCAAACGTCTCGACCATACCTCCTACAAATAGACAAACTCAGTGCTAATACACACACTATTAAGCAAAGGACAGAATAGAATCGCTCCTTACCAAGTTTTTTGAGCTGTGGCTTGAGCGTTCGCGTGATATACATGTCTCGATTCTTATCGAGAATGATAAGTTGGCGACCAGCCGCCGATGTTGGCTGGTTCAACGCGACTTCGAGGACTTCTTGAGCGTGCTTGAGCGGGCCATCAGGCGACAGCTGCCGTCCCGATGCAACATCGAAAAGATAGATGGCTGCATAAATGCATGATTAGCTGTATATTCAAGTCTGTTGATCACAGAATTAGACACCTACCCTTTTCGTCGGTGTGGTCTTTGACAGCGAGTGTGTCATTTGACAAGGAAATGTTTTGCGGGGTGATAAATTCGGGTCTGAATCCGGGATACTTTGGTTGGCAGATCAGTCGTGCCTCGTAGGTAAAGATTTGGATACCAACAAAGTTGTCAATCAGCACAAAATAGCTGGCATCCAGAAATTACAACAGGTATTGATACAGTGTCAGCGCTGATGTATAGCGTTTTCATGGACCCGAATCGAACCAATGACTCTTACTCGACACACTGCTGGATACATGTTACGCGGCCATTGTTTGAAAGATCAATAATGACAGGTGTGTTCCAGTTGCGCTCGCTATAGACATAGCATTGGGATGAAGTAGCCACAACCAAGTGTCCAAATCCAAGGCATGCCTTGATAACGCGGTCGCGAAGTTCTGCACCAAAATCAACAGTTATTAGCCACTGCGATCAATTCGATTCTCTCAACTTCAAACCCTATAGCAAGTTACCCAGATTCTCCTTTGATCCTTGGACTACATCGTGTACGATGATCTTGTGGTCATCGATGATTGTAACTTCATAGTTTTTCCATTCGTATCGTCTAGAAACCATCACCCATGTCAGAGTAACAGATATTTATGTGATTACACTACACCTTGCAGCTTACCTGTTGACCAGATGCCCAAAAACTACGGCTCCAGATCCCCCTGCGCACGCAATCTGTGTTCCGTCCGGTGTCCATGCAATACCGAATATCGATCCGCTCATTGGTTTCTCCATCGCATAGGACCACTGTGGCACCACAGAACCGCAGCCGATCCATCAGCATCCACTCAACATAGCAATAATATCAGAGTTTATGGTTCCAACTTACCCCTTGTTTGTCGCAAACGCGCAGCAAATTAAACGATCCCACCGCAAACATCTCGCCCGTGGGATTCCATGCAATTGACGTGATCGGATGATCGTGTGGCGCACTCGAATAGATTTGCCGTCCAAACGTATCCCAAACCTTGTACTTTCTATCCTCGCTTGCAGACACGATTGTGTTATTCACGAGATTCCAATCGACTTTGAGAATCAGTCCATCGTGTGCTTTCCACTATCAGTTATTCAGATTTTCGTTTGTTTAGACGTTGGGATCGATAACAGCCAATTGTTGTTTCAATCAGCAGGAGGGTTAGTTGTGTCATCAATCATGATGAATGCAACTAGATGCTGTTTGCTTGCTATACCTGTGTTGGCTTGTTGGAGGGCTGAAGCGGTTTGATGATCATGTTGCGGCCATTGGTGAAGAGAATGTGGTCGTTGTTTGGCGACCATACTGCACTATAGATTGGAAATCCTGTCTGAGCGAGTGTGGATCGCAGCATTCCATTTCGCGACCATATCTTTATCTGACCATCCTCTCCAGCTGCATTGCATCAGATTGTTTTGTTCATCACGTTGTTGGTTGCAGTTTCCAGATACATCTGAGTCGGTTGGCATTTAGCTCTAGCAACAGATATCTTACATGATGCAAGAGCGGTGCCTTCGTAGTTCCATCGAAGTGAAAGAAGAGCGCCTTTATGAGCTTCTGCAGATTTCTCGACACGGCCATTCTTGGTGCATATGTACAGCTTGCCTGTCATAGTTGTATATGCACTTTAGCGTCAAACACTTTTATAAACGCGTATATGTATATACAGGTTAATAGCGACGAGCTTTTGAGTCAAGTTGTTACCATCTGTTGCACCAACAGCGTAGATGTCTGATCCACTTTGCCCCTTTCCTGGTGCTGTTGGAAACCAGTGGATATCAGTCGCAAACACAGGCGGCGGTGCTTCTGACGAAGCTGCCACATTCTTGGTCGACGCTGGCTCGAATGTGGTCAGCAGGCCAAGCAACTCGCCATCGCCAGACCATCTGAGAATCTTCTTGTCGTCGCTGTTTGGAAAGTGTATCCATTCAATCATTAAGCGAGTCACGACAGACATAGCAATGGTGACTATTAGGAATAGTTGGTACGCGCTTTTGACGCTGTCGAACTGCATACCTGATGGAATAAAGCTCGTTGTTTGATGTCCAACCAACGCAGGTAACAATATCGGTGTCTGAACCAATGGTTGAATGAGATGTTTGTGTGGTGTGTATTGTTATTTGGGTTGTAAACAGATGTCAAGCAGTAGTTTACACGAGCTATATCAGCCACTGCTATTATTCAGACCACGTCTGGTTGCGTTTGTGCTTTCATGAACGCTCACGTTTATTAACGGCATCCTGATGTGTCTTCAACTTCATAGTGTCGCTGCAAATTCAACCACAAGAACGTGTTTGAACAATCGTCAAGATAAACTACTTTCTGGGTTTCTGCTTGTTTTTGCTCGATTGGTTTTTATCTCAGTGCGTACAGTGCAGGGGAACAGGAGGAGAAGCACTAGCAAGAATATGTAGGAAAGCGGCTCGCATGGCTACAAAAAACATCGCTTTGAATTTCTGGCCAGTCGGGGATATGTTCCTTGTCAACAGGAACCTGACGCGTATCAAAGAGCTCAATAAACTGCTGATCCATGGATCGTGACTTGGGATGTGAAAAGCGGCGGTATTCGTCAAAGATGGACGTCATGCTCCAGTGCTGCATTTTTCGAAGACATCCAACTAAGCATCCGGTTCGGTGCTGGTTGTTTGGGTTGTGATGGATTCCATACAAATTAGTTGATGTGGATCGATCGATCGATCGATTGGCAGTTGTTAGAGACCATCGACTATTGTTGAGTGGAATGGCTGCTGAACTGAAAACGGCTCACCTTTCCTTTGTTACAGTGGATGAGAACTAGCAGTGCGAATAGTGATCATGAACGCTGATTAGTATACTGCTCAGCAATCTAACTACATCGCACATGTATCCTAAATACAAATTAGAACTCAGCAAGGCAAAGTGATCTAGCTTACGCGGGTGGTTTCGCTTGTCTGATTCCAGACAGTTTCAACTGGTCAGTGAAATGAGTGCTAGCATCATAGATTACAATCTAGCTCCAGCTCTACTCACCAAGAATGACAGCGAGCGCAGCACAGATCACATCTTCTGGAATATCTACAAATGGCTCCTAAATCCAGCCACCAAGTCGACATGCTCATCAGCATATTGGCCGTCATAAACGTTGAAAACTGTACTTTGTTGGCAGACAATCAAACCAGCTCAGACCTTGTTGCCAGCAACACCAAACTGGAAGAGCTTGATGTTATTATCATCCAGAAATCGCTGGTTCTGTTCGGGATACTCTTCTAAAATAAGCGTCCTGGCTCCATCACCGACATAGATACACACAATCGACATGGACACAATCGCAACGAATTCAGTTCTCATCCTTTTATCACGAGCACCGTCATAGCTTCTCAAAACTGCCACAAAGCATATTGGCTTTCTAGGCATTTGCATGTTTACAGCTAGCCAACAATGGCAGACGCAGTTCGATGGCCGATCAGCCTCAAGAGTCTCACTCTTACAGGATCGACTTGAGACCCAGCTTCTTGAGAAACGGAAAGTTGCGCTTTTTCGGGAATGCGGCTCGATAGACGCCCTTTGCGATCATGTTGAAGTTTTCGCATGGATGAAGCTCCTCGAGTTCGATGGAAAGCTCTGGACGGTCCAAGTTTCGTTCATCTTGTTGGGACACTATCAATGTGGTTGGAACTGCTGCAGCGGCAGCGGCTGCGGCAGTAGTGTGGCCATCCTCGCTGTTGCTTGGCCGAGTTGACTGGCTACCTTGGAGCGCTGCAGCGCTTGCATTGCCGATGGGCAGTTGTGCTGTTGGTGCTGCTGCTGCTGCTGCTGCTGCTGCCATCCACAGTTTGGGCAACACACAACGAAGATCAACTTTTGAGACACGACAAACCAGCAAACTGATGAATCGTTGGTTTGCTTTCGAATTCAGACAAGAGTGCTGGATCCTGTCCAACTTGCTTCGGAATTGCCTACGAACTGCGCGCCGTCGTCGCAGTCGCTGTCAGAGAGAGTCATAACATCGACTGACAATAGCTTTCAAGATTCTGCTTGATCGTGTTGGTCGCTGCTTAATAACAATCATGCATTTTGGAAGCGAACAAATGGACTGCCAGAGATACAGAGACGATAACAAGCCTGTTGTCAAGCCAACTGCAGGCTTTTATTGGCATTAGTCGCGCAGAGTTACATAGTTGATGCCGAGATCGCACAAATCAGCGATGAGGAGAAGCAACCCACCAGACACAATCAGTTGGCGGCACTGGCGAAGCAGATCTCTCCAGATGTAGATTGTGCAGTCCATTGCATCCACACAACGTTGATCTCAATACACAGCACATCATGCTTGAATTCAACTGCAACTCTGCGATCAATACCTGCACCAAATCTCGACTGAGTGCCGTGATCGCTCGATTGTCTAGATAGTTCCCTGGATCGTCTGTGTCGTCGTGTTCTGGCAATAAATTACATGACAATGTCAATGCTCTCTTTGGCATTTGCATATCATGAACAACAATCGATAACGGATGTGCCAAGACATGCTAATTCTGATAAGGAGTGATGCCGGCCAAGTGCAATCAACATGATACAGGAGTGGTGGAGAATAACGCGCCATTGTTGTCGTCCGCCATTGCGTCATTAACTTTGGGTATGTTTTTGGGGGAACTGATATACCGACTTGCGTTGGATGAAAGAGCGAGTAGCGGATTGATTAAAGGCATACTGCCTGCTGCGATCATCAAGCGGAATCCTCAGTCAATGAACGGTACTCGCAAGCTGGACTTGAAATCCAGTGCTCCTGTTGTTTACGGTATGTGCCGGCTGCGAGACGCTGCGCCGTGGTGCCAGACAATTCGCTGCGCTGCGCCAGTGTTTCGATTCCGCTGATCACGCTTCGACCGCATGGAATTGTGCGACAATCCACAAGCACATA
>JH392972.1:35404-66281 GCA_000235945.1 Homolaphlyctis polyrhiza JEL 142
GCTCGGAATATACGAATGAGACCACAAACCAACAAACTTTGTGTCGCTCGAGATGAGTACAAACACAAACGGCGACACAATGGACAAGAGGTCAATCAGCGACATGTAGTTGATGTAAAAGCGTAAACGGTCTTCCGCAGTGTAGAGTGAAAGCGAATAGTCAAGCAGAAACACAGATGCATAAAACAGATCCAGGTTTTTGATCAGCTTGCGCTGGCCGCGATCTTGGCTATGAACCAAATAGGTCAGGAGCACATAGTTTATGATGGCGAGGATCGTAATGAAGACTTGAAAGACCATCCATGCACGGGCATAGCTTGACAGGCTGATCCAGCGACGTATGGCATCGGGCGATAGCTTTTCAATCCATGTGCGACGAGTACGGCGACGCAGATTGGCGAGATAAACTTCGGCAGATTGTAGTTGGGGAAACGTTTTGATGAACGTGCTGTGGATCTGGCTGGATGTGCTTGGTTTGTCTTGGCCAGGTTCAAGAATTGCCATTTCGTTCATTTTGGCTCGTTCTTGCATCTCGGCCTTGATTGCGCGCTGCTCCTTACGGATCTTGCGGATTTCGGCTGTATTTTCGTAACCACGACGAATCTTGAGGCCAAGCTCGGCAAGCGGGTCCTCGAACAAGTCGTCGTCTAGCACGGGTTCACCGTCGAACACATTCATTTGTATCAGTAGCGTATTGATGATACCAAGGCACAGACCACATGGTTGATAATGTCGCACGATGGTTGAACGACAGCCAAACAATCAACAAACAAAGCGACAACACACAAATACATGCACTCTCGTCCCACTCACCATATCCATATTTCTTTGCCTGGTAGATTTTCCAAGCATACTTGATAAGACGCGCAGTCAGGATTGTGGCAGGGATGACGATGAATGGCAACAGTAAAGCCCAGATAGCATAGTCGATTTGCGAGTCGGGAATGAGGCCATCATCAAGATTATTGTCATCAGGCGAGCTTGTTGGTGAGGGGAATGCTGTTCCGGTGTTTGTTATTGTCGCTGTTGCTGTCGCTGTTGGTAAGGCAGTGAGAGTCATAGTTTGTGCAGAAACGACTCTTGCACAACAAGAAGCGACAAGTATCAAACGAACAAATGCATGCACATGTCTATTCGCGATGGTGCGCTGCATGGCTAATGGCATGGCTATCCCGCAAACAAGCTTGTTCGTTGTTGTTGGCATCCAGATTGGTTGGATCTGAAAAGCTGTTGCATCTTTCCCCCATTTCAAAAACACACAAGAATGGCAGCGCCTCCTCCACCAACATCCAAGTGAGGCGACCCTTGTGCTTTGGTCGTATACCAGATCTGGACAAAGCACCAAATGCTCTGCCAACAACGCAGGTGCTGACATCCTTGACTGCTGCCGCAGACGTCCAGGCAAGAAGGACGTGCAAGTCGTGCGGGCCATGTTTGCGTATGCGCCGCAAAACCCCGACGAGCTTGGCTTTGAGGAAGGCGATATCCTATAGTGCGTTGGTGCTTCTTGGTTCAACTGTGCATCTGCTCTGTTGGTCCACAGCCCTACCAGAAAGCACCGCCCGCTGACCCTGAGAGTGCTGGATGTATTCTGCGTGCCGACTGTCCATGCTCGACAGCGTGCTCAACAAAGACGATGTGGGTTGTTGCTGGTCCGAGGTTGCGAGTGTGTGTTCTGCGACGCTGCCAAGACTGACCATCGTGCTGGACTGCGAATGATGGCGCTGGCGTGTATGCTGTGTCTGTATGCCGCTGTTGCACACGCCGCAGCCAAACTGGTGGCAATGCAAGTCGAGCGGCGACAAGGTCGGCATGGTGCCGTCCAACTACGGCAAGTCTCAGTCTCAGTCTCGGTCTCGATCCATCAAACTATCATCAACGGCGGTCAAGTCGCTCGCTGTGCTGTCTGCTGTCTGCGGATCCGCTGCTCGCTGGAATGCTGCAATATAAGCTTTCTCTGTGCTGCTGCTGCTGCACCTGTGATGGACTGCCGTACTGACCAGCTACCACTTGGTTCTGCTCTATGCCAGTCGGCGAGAACACGGCCCAGATCGACAATCCACTTCACGGTATGTGCGGCGCGCTTCTGTCTTGCTCAGTCGATCTGCTCTCGATGTTCTGGTCATAGACTCACAAGCATGCGCCATTGACTCAAACTGCTGCATACAGAGGCTTCAAAGCGTGGAAACTTGTCGTTTGTTGAGGAACTGCTTGCTGCAGGTGTCTCGGTCAACGGTAAGCCGCAACTATTCTGCAAGTGGTACGATTCCTCAATCTAACAGCTGGATCGTATTCAAACGCAGGGCTCGACAAGGCTGGAAACACGCCGCTGCATTGGGCATGCCGTGGCGGCCATGTCGATGTCATCAAGCTGCTTCTGAGCAAGTCGCCCGTGATCAACTCGCAAGTAGGATTCTTTTCGAAAACATAATCAGATGGAGATGCTTTTAGATCCAAGCTCAAACGAGTCTTGGACATGTAATCGACTCGGCCCATTACTTGTTTTGACTGATCCAATCTGTGCTATTTCTTGGTTTCTCCTGATTGATACAGAACAAGCTTGGCGATACACCACTACATCTTGCTGCATGGGGTATAGCCAAGCATCTCAGATTGCCGTCCCGTATACATGTTGTCAAGTGTGGATGACTGACACTCGTCCATAATATGTTTTTTGGTTGGCTGGCGATGGTGCTCGCATGCGTGTCTGCAGGCGGCAATGATGAAGCTGTCACTGTGCTTCTGGAGTACCCCGGCATCCGCCTAGACATTCGCAACAAAGACAACCAAAGACCCGTCGATGTTGCAAAGACTGACAAAGCTGCTGCGGCATTGCTCAATTTTGCTGGATCCTATTCCGCTGAACGCCTTGCTGTTGATGATGACGATGACGATGATCATGGTGCTGCCGATGATTAAAAACCCAACATAACAAAGACAGAGCAAGCACTGCAGCTACGCATCTCTTATTCTCAGCTCCTTCATATCAAAGCGAATACTTGTTTTTGCTGTTTCGTTTTAGTTTAGCTTTATTGCTGTTACTATAAGTGATGCTGCTCATGAATTGCGTGTTGCATCTTGTGTATCTCTCTCTCTCACTCTCTCTCACTCTCTCTCCCCTCTCCTCCAAAAAAACGTGTGCATATATCGTCCTATGTGCGTGTGTGCCAGCATGCTCCAAAACATGACAGAAATCAACAACCTTGCCCCTTCCCCCGATCACCCAAGCCTCTGTGCATATCCGAGGTCCATCATTTTGTACGGCGTCCATAGAGGCTCAGAATGCACCGCATCTGAATATCCACCTTGTTTTTCAGTATCTGGCAGTCCTGAGCGTCAAGACCCTTTTCACCCGCATCGGCCAGTTTTCTCGATATGTCTGTTGTAATATCTTTGAGAAGCGATAGATTGCCAGCGATGGATACCGACATCTGAGGCTGGGCAGGCTCTGCTGATTCAGCGGCGGGTGGGAGCACATCATGAGTTGAGACTGCTGTCAATGCTGTTGAAGCCAGTCCGCTACGCTGGCCAAAGCTGTGCCGAGAATCAGAATAGGGAGAGGCAATGTTGGATGACTGGCGGGTCGATGATGTTGTAGGATCAGTGCCTGGCGAGTGCTTGCGAGACAGCGGTGGCGATATTGGGTTGCTCTGAACCGGAGTTGTGGTGCCGTCAGCAGGCTGGGTTGTGGTGGCAAGCACCGATGCTGGTGTAGGGGTCTCTGATATTTCACGGATGCTGTGATCCTCGAGTGCTCCTGCTCCTGCTGAAGATCCTTGTAATCCTGGCTGTTGAGACTGGTCATCTGGCCGTGTATCTGAGGCTCTGGCTGATGCTGAAGCACGCAAAAGTGCCTCGACGTACTTTGAGTTCTCACGGATAGCACCAGGCAGTGGAATATTGTCGGTTGGTACAGCCGGTTGCATTGGCGGGGATCTCGAAATGCTTGAGCGCCGCGTATCTGTTGTTGCGGTCGATTGGGTGTGGCCGTTGCCCGTGCTCAAGGAAGTTGCACCAACCAACATGCTTGCAGGAGGTGCTGCGGATGCGACTGCTTGCTGCGCGCTATTTGTGCGATAGTCAGCTGCGATAGGTCCTGATGCTGATGAAGAGGAAAGTTGTAATCGCGTTGTTGAGGAGCGGAGTTGATCCGAACCCATCTGCGGATTGCTATGGACTGATCTCAGGCGCGATGTATCTGTGTGATAGTCGCCAAGTGCGCTGGGTGTTGTGCGACGCAAATAGTCGGAGCCATACTGTCGCGGCTCATAATGCTGCTGCTGCGGCAGACTTGTCTGTGCCTGCTGGCGATCGGCTCTAAGTGACGGCGGGGTATATCTTGCAGGCTCTGAGGGAATGGGAGGTCGCGATGCAGCCACGGATGCAGATGAGTAGGTGCTACTTCTGCCAACAGGCGGATTATACTGGGAGGTCCTTGGCAGCTGCGACGCAGAAGATGAGGACGAATATGACTGCAAAGCGATATTGTTGCTGGCACTGGCACTGTTACTATTCGTGGCTGTGGTTGGCTGCCAATCGCGCTCGCGCAGCATTGACGAAGCAGAGCGGTCTCCAAGTTCGTAGGCAGATGAGCGATGGCGTAGGGCAGCGCTGCTATAGGGCCGTGACAGATGCGATGGCAGACCAGCGGTGCTGCTGCCGGCGCCGGCGTAGTTTCCATAAGCAGATGGGTTTCCTTGCAGCGAGATTCTGCTGAGCGAATCTGCAAGAGGAGCAGAATGAGTCGCAGTCGTAGCAACCGAGCTTACCACCGACGATATTGATGGACGCCGCGTATCAAACGAAGGTGCGCCATATAACTGCTCAGCATGCGAGCGATACGGGCCATACGAAGGTGGCTGCTGCTGCTGCGAGTGCTGCTGTTGTGAGGGATGCGCAAAAGACGAGGGAGGTCGCCCGCCAACAGTCGCCACACTATGGCGATGGCGCAGTTCTTGCGGCGCTGGCGATGCCACGCGCTGCTGCTGCTGCTGCTGCTGTCCATAGTTCTGTCCATATTGTTGGTCATAGTGTGATGGCTGCTGCTGGTAGTCTCGGCTTCGGTCTCGGTCTCGGTCTCTGTCGCCATATGGCTGGTATGGCTGGTATGGCTGATACGGCTGATACGGAGAATTATTGCGCTGCGAGGACTGCAGTGGCGGCTGTTGCTGCTGCTGCTGCTGTTGTTGTGCATATAACGAGGAGCCACCATACAGACCGCCACTCGTACGGCTCGAATGATCGGTGTAGCCAGAGGGAGCTGTGTATGGCGCGTGGCTGCCCAAGCGGCTGGACGAAAGCGGCGCCGCATTGAATGCTGTTGCTTCTCGACCATCGCGACCATCGCGACCATCGCGCCAAGCAGAGGTCGGTGGCGGTGGCGGCGGGTGATTTTGAGAGGCATATGCGGCTGTATTCTGATCCGAGTACTGGCGATAGGGTGACAGGGAAGACGCCGATGCCATGGCCGAAGATGGCTGCGTGTGGAAGTGCGGCTGTTGGTTGTTGTTCTGGTAGTTGCTGCTGCTGTTGGAATTCATGATTGCCGCAATGTTGGGAAGATCGCATTTCGTCGACTTGATTCCAGAGTATCAGCCAAATGTTACTGCTTTGATCTCGCTCGCTCTCTCTCTCTCGCTTGTGCTTCTACATCTTGCTGCGACTACTGTGAGATGGGGTCATGCAGTTGACTTGCCGTTGGCATTCATGCTGATAATATATTGTGTACAATCTGGCTTCTCGAAATGAGCAGAACGAGATATGATCAGTTGAATATGAAAGAACGAGTACCCTTTTGCGGCTACTGAGTATTAATTTTTGAATTGATCCTATTAGGCTTCGATTTTTAGAAATTTTGAAGGTCCCTTTTGGCAAGTCACCCCAAAATCAAGTTTGGACGATGAGATATGAAAGGTGTGTGTGTGTAAAGGGACCAAGAAAAGGTAGTATCACATCCCTCAATCACAGGGCAATAGAAGACAGGATCTTCTCGCAGACGTCCTTGTAATCCGCTGATGAGCCTCCAACGCGCTTGAACCGGAGACCATGTAGGTTGTTTAGACGTGGCAGTTTGCAGACCTCGACCTCGAACTTGACAGCCTCCTTTCCGGGACCAGCAGCTGTGGGAGCCGTCCACAGGCATTCAAGCAGATACCTGGATTGCAGACGGTATGTTATGGTGTGCTTTGTGCAAACCTTGATGATCTCGGCCACAATCTCATCCGGTGGCTTCGACGACGTTGTGTTGGAGTTGAATGTGAAACGCAGCGAGCGGGGTTTGTTGACATCGTCACCGACTGGCACCTGATCATCACCCATATCGCCAACACCTGTTCCGCCTGTTGCTGCGCCACTGGACACGCCATTTGAGACTGGCGCCATGCCACTGCCGCTGTTTGTTGGCCCGTCTGTGGCTCGCTTCATCTGGCCACGAAGAATACCGACAATCGTGTTGTGACGTTTGCGGTTGCCATTGTTGGTTCCCTGCGCACCGTCTCCTTCGGCTCCAGATCCAGGAGGTGACGCGACTGCCGCGCCACCAATCACGCTCTGTGGGGCTGCAGAAGCACTGGTCTGTGGTGGTTGCTGCTGCTGCTGCTGTTGTTGTAGTTGCTGTTGTTGCTGTTGCTGCTGTTGAGGAGTAACCTGTGTAGGGATCGATGGAGCAGCTGTCATTGGCCGCACTGGCTCTGTGGCCGCAGTTCCTGGAGCATCCTTGCTCTGAAGATTCGCGTTTGTCATTTCCTTGACCTGCGATAGCTCCTTGTTCGCAGCAAGATCTTTGGGCCCTCGCTTGAGAGCATCCGTTGAATCACTCTCATTGTCGGACATCTTGGCTTCGGCTTCAGAACCAACTGTTGCACGACGGCGACGACTTGATGTGGTTGTTGGTTTTGGCTGAGTCAGAACTGGCAGTGGTCCTGGTGCGCCGTCGGCACCTGCCGCCTGCTGAGGCAGCACGCCATCTTCATCAATCCTCATCATGGCAGGCTTTGCTGTTGTTGGGCTTGTCGAAGCTTCTTTTGCACGCGCTGCAGTTGGCGTCGCCATCTGCACAATATCAGGCGCCATGTCGCTGGTGACACTGTCACGTGTCGTCTTCTCATAGTAAAGCAAATAGTAGACTGCAGCAATATCGTTGTAAACATTCTCGCGAAGCGACTGAACAACCGTTTCACGATCGACTTTGTACTTGGCTTCAATGATCTTGATAATGCCCTCGTCTTCTTCAACCTTTTGGGAGAGATCGATAGAAATAGGCGAATCGCCATACGACTCGTTGATCCAAGGATCGTCGATGAGCATTTCGAGGCTGGATCGCTTTGCTGGATCGCGCACAAGGAACTTTCGTAGCAGCTTTTCGCATGCTGGATTGCATGTGGTACATAAACAAGTGATTATACAACAACAATGACAGTGGCAAACACATTACAAGTATCAGCTGCAAGTTCCGTGCATCTATACTAGAAGTAAAGAGAAACCGCACTACAGGCGGAGGAAAAGGGTCAATGAACCAAAGCGACTTACAGTCAGTCAGATAGAATGGAATGCGGTACTTTCCACGACAAACAGATTCTCGCATCTCCTGCAGGTTCTTGCCATCAAACGGTAGGCAACCAGTAGTCAGAACGTAAAGGATCACACCAAGACTCCAAATATCGACTTCTGGTCCTGTATAGCGGCGACCCTGAAACAGCTCAGGGGCAGCATATCTAAATGGTAACGAACACAGGAAGGTATTCAAGCGTAGCAGATGTGTCAAAGTCTGCTCAAGCCCACCAGATACGATCCATGCGGTAACACAGAGTATTATACGACAATCAAAAGAACACGGTTGCCAGTTGTCCTGGTCAGCTCGAGCGAGTGCATGACTGGATTTACTTACGGTGGAGAGCCACAGAACGTGTCAAGCTTTGCATCGGGGTCAAAGTAGTTGCTAAACCCAAAATCGGCAATCTTGATATCCAGATTTGAGTCCAAAAGCAGGTTCTCGGCCTTGTGTGTGTGAAGTACCAAATAAGTAAAGCAAAAGGCAGATGCCATGGGTAGTGTTGTGTTATATGATATGATATTGTGCACGAATATTGTCAGCACAAGTATGCGATTCGGAATCGTTGAGCACATAGAGTCATAGGATACACGGTGGTATGACGGCGTTTGAAGAGTAAGTTTTAGTTTACCTTGAGATCACGATGGATAACTCGCTTCTTGTGGCAGTAGCTAACAGCCGATAGAATCTGTCTAAACTTTGCACGAGCCTCCTTCTCTTTCATCTTGCCATGCACAACCAAGTAGTCATACAGTTCGCCGCCAGACGCGTATTCCATGACGAGGAACACGGTGCTTTTAGTTTCGATCACCTCGTAAAGCTTGACTATATTGGGATGATGAAGCAGTTTCATGATGCGGACTTCGCGGTAAAGCTTTCCTAGTTTTTTCTCGTCTAGTTGTGTCTTGTCGATCACCTTGATTGCAACCTTGAGTACGAGGAAGAAAAGAGCATTATAGTGTTGTTGTGATGGAGGGGAGGTGCGATGGGTTGTGGCCAGTTTGGAGGTTATGTGTGGAAAAGCGAACATCAGATCCGTGGATGAGATGCCGATTCAAAAACGCCAAAAAGTAACAGGAGCGAAACCCCAGAGAGATGCGGCCATCATAGCACCATTGCCGAAAGGGGGGCGATCAAATTGGCAATCATCACATCAAGGGATAGCAGAGGATGTCAGCGGATCGTGTTGTTGAGCACATAGGGAGGTTTAGGCAGCGGTTATACGAGTCTCTTGCAAATCCAGACTGCCAGCAGACACAAGTTCCAGAGGTCTGTGTGTGGAAAGGACAGTGATCCACTCCAAACAAGCAGTTTTCGAGTCGTGGATATTGAGTGGCTCACTCAAATATCCCAAACAGTGCGATGTATGGGACGCGCAATCCGTGCTTTGTACCCATCCACAAAATACCAGCATCAAGTATCTGTGCCGACTCGAGTACAGAAGCAAGCAGCCAAACAGAGTGACTATAGGAAGCACTTTTTGAAGATAACAAGACCCGTACCTCTGCGTTGGTCAGCTTATGCGTCGCCAGCTTGACCTTTGCAAAGTTGCCTTCGCCAACAGTTTTTTGGAACAGATAGTTTCCAATGCCGGGAAGACCTATATCTGGATTGTTTGTATCATCCTTGTCTCGCCGTGATCGCGAAGAGGATGGCTTAGCAGCCGTAGCAGCTGTAGTTGAGCTCATGGCGCTGTGTTGTTGCGCAGATGCTGTTGATGGGGGGGGGGATGGCGGTGATTTGCGAGAGCTGTAGGGGATGTTTTTTGTTGAGGAGAGTGCGAGGGTAAGATTTCTTTTGGATCTTGGCATCCCCGATTTTGATCTCACGAAAGTCCGTCTGGCCAAGCAGCCGGCCAGCGATTGGATCGTTGATCTGGAGTGGCATTTGAATAGAACAGTCACCACGCCTGTGGCTGTGGCTGTGGCTGTGGCCGCACCTGTTCGGCGGATCTCGGTGCTCAGAAGACTGAATGCTCGGCCACGACCCCTAAATGCCAAATGGAGCCGATATTCACACGCTCATCGCACACTCATCACAACAACAACAACAACAACAACAACTGCAACAAGCGCATTGATATCGTTGATGCAGGACGAAGACGGCGATGTCAACTTGGGCACAAGCATGAGCATGGGAATCAGCCCTCCTGCGCTGCCGCATCCAATGGCACAGGGAGCATTGGACTCGCATACAGCGCATTCGGTGCCGCAGCCACCACCGCCGCCGCCGCCAGAGCTTGTGCCACGGTGAGAGCGAGAGAGAATCAACGATGAATCTGGACAGCTAATTGCATTGCATTGCATGGACTGCATCGCATGGACCGCATGGACTGGACAGAGCGATGGCTGACTGATGGTTGCTGCAGTTGGTTCCGAGCAACGGATGCGCCAAAGCGAGATGCGACGCCCTTCAAGTTCCGCTCGCTGCAGGCTCAGCAGGCCGCCGCAAAGCCGCCGCTGCTGTGGTATGTGCTGCTCTCACGCCACATCATTCGCATCATTCACTCATCCGCATCTCACTCTCGCCTCGCCTCGCCTCGCTTCTTCTCGCATGGCCTGCCAGGGAACCTCTCTCCGTCAAGGACTCGGATGCCGTCGAAGCCATCTACCAGCGGCTGCTGCGCTCTGCTCCAAGCCACTCTCCAAGCCCTGCTATGAGTGCATCTGCCTCTGCATCCAGCCTTGCTGTCCCGCCATCGTCCGGTGACGCCGCAGACGAAGTTCCTCGCCAGCCCGGCATCCATCCAAGCGTCATCCTTGGCGGCGAGGACAATCTGTACCAGATCGATGTCGAACTCAGAGAGATCTCGCCTGGTATGGCGCCTGGCTGGCCATTCATTCCAACTGCCATGTTCATCGTGCTGCGTTATGCTGCGTTATGCTTCGTCGATTTACTGACGTGTGCACCAACATGCTTGCATGTGCTTGCCCATTCCCAGTGTTCTGGGATGGCCCAACGTACGATATTCGCAGGGGCACGTGGTTCGCATACTCGGGAACTGGAAACGGATACCAGCCCTGCGATGAGAACCTTGCTCGCCAGCTCGAAGATGGTTATCGGTCAGTCTCCGTCTCTCCATTTCATATTGCATCGCATCGCATCGCATCGCATCGCATCACGCTCTTGTGCTGCTGCGTTGCTACAAACACATGCTTGCATCTGCCTGCACCAGCGGCGCAAAAACATCTATCGCCGCCGCTGCTTGTACTTTCACATGCCAACTGTATTCAAACTGACTCTCAACTTGCGTGTCTCAGTAAATTCGCGCCTTGGATCCCTGTCAAGCAGCCTGTTGAGCCAGCTGTACCAACTTCCCTCTCATCATCATCAGAAGAAATCAAAAGTCCAAAGCCAGAACCTGTAAGCAGGCATCTTTGTACGACTGCGATGTTGCACAGGCATCTTGAATCTGATGAATCACATGTCGTGTCTGTGTCCAGCGCTGGGCCTTGTTTGGCCCGTATATGAACAGATATGTACTCTACACAAATGCAACATCAGGATGGCTGCAGTCTGATGAACTAGCAAGCAAGCTAGCTCGTGCAGTAACCCAGAATCCAGGCACAAAAGTCATCCGCAACTGGAACGAAGTTCGGAGACTGGGTATCAAGCGGAGCAGTGCGACTTTGCGCACATCCAGATCGGAACAACGGAAGCCCGATATTACCGCAGCTGGCGACGAGGCTTCATCTCGCGATCCTTCTCCGATCAAGGGATCTCCTGAACGACCGCCAGCACCGACACCGCTGCCACCAGAAGAAGATGAGGACGATGGTCGTGAAATCAATCACTTGGTGCTCGTCATTCACGGCATCGGCCAAAAACTGAGCGAACGCGTCGATGCATTCAACTTCCCTCATGGTACGATCATCGAGCGCTACCCAATCTAGTGATATTGCCTGCTGCTCGTGGCACTGACTGTAACCGCCAACTATGATAGATTGCGACATTCTACGCAGAACAATCAAGGAATCTGCAAAAGTGTTCCGAGAAAAGGCTACTCATTCCAACAAAGCGGCAGATGCATCCAAGGTTCCTATCGGCGGCGGTATCCAGATCCTACCCATCCAGTGGCGCCAAAAGATTCAATTTGGGGTGCACAACAAGGAGGATGGCTCAGCAAGCAGCGAATCAGAAGTTGTTGTTGACGATATTATGCCTGAAGGCATCCCTGGGATCCGCATGCTTGTATCAGACGTCATCCTAGATGGTTAGAGACTCTTTTTGATCTGCATTCTCACCGAAACTGTGGTTTATACAAGACAACTTACATTACCATCGATGTTTTCAACAGTCTTGCTCTATCTGACACCAAAGTACCGACAAGAAATGATCCGCCAAGTATCGACTGAGATGAACCGAGTGTATCGCAAGTTCTTGGAGCACAATCCCTACTTCAATGGCCGCATTTCAATATACGGCCACTCTCTGGGCAGTCTGCTTGCATATGATATCCTCACTCACCAACACATTGTAAAACGGCCAGAGCCATCTGAATCCCAGCCTGCAGCCAGAGAAATGGATATCAGCGATATGCTTGTGTCATCGATGCAGGAGGGCCATGTATCTGGACTCCTTGACCAAGTTGATACAATCCAATATGTTCCGCTTGACTTTCGCGTCAACTGTCTCTTTGCTGTTGGGTCCCCTATCGGGCTGTTTCTGCTTTTAAAAGGCGCCAAGATCAAGCCATATACTAGCCAAGCAACAACAGTTGATTCCAAGCTATCGTGTCCTGATGTCAAGGCGCTGTATAACATCTTCCATCCGTCCGATCCTGTTGCACATCGCATCGAGCCACTAATCTCGAAGCACTTTGCTTCGCTCAAGCCAGTCAATATTCCATATACCAAGGGTGGCCTGACGGTTGGTGTATTGCCGTGATTCAGACTGCGGCTATGCTTGGAGTCGTTGGATCTACGATATTGACACGGTTTGTATGCATCTGGAATATCAGGAAACGATTGCTGGGATCCAAGACCTCGGAACAGCCATTGTCGAGCGAAGCAACAGTATTTTTGAGACTGTTCGGACAGGCCTGTTTTCAGGCCTATCAACTACGGCTGGGATGGTCAATCAAGCTGGATGGGTCATGAACATGGTTGGTCTAGCATCTCAGGCAGCAGCGCCTGCTATCATGGCTTCGTCAAACCCGTCTTCTGCGACACCTGCACCGCCACTGCCATCTGCAATCACTTCTGCTGCATCTGCTGCATCTGCTGCACCAGCAACTACCCAGCAGCAGGCAGCTTTGACTGGCATGCCGCCGGCAGCAGCAGGTGAGACACACTCTAGTCTGCAATATCCTAGATTGTTCTTGATTTGGAGAGGTTTGCCTGGTATGCTAGCTAACAAAGCATCCTTGATCTGACCGTTGCTGCTGCTGTGGCCATTCTATATCAAGATGCGATTGCTCCCGCCAGTACCAAAACCGTTGAGCCACGCATCTCGCAAACCGATCTCAAACCGCCACTTGCACCCACCCAGTCCGCTCTCATAACCACAACTACGACCACGACCACGACCACGACAACAGCCACGATACCAGCATTATCAGCAACACCATCAACATCAGCTCTAACTCTGACAACGTCAACAGATGATCAACAACGTGTCACAGACAAACTAGCCAAATCCGTCAAAGTAGCCGAACAAAACACTGAAATCTTTGACCTGAATCCCAATGGACGCGTCGACTTTGTTGTCCAAGAAGGCGTTCTTGAAAACCCGTACTTGTCTTCTCTCGGAGCACACATGAACTACTGGGGTGACAGCGATTGCGCCATGTTTATTCTCAAAGAGCTGGCGGGTGTCAGCAGCTCGTTTTCAAGACGTCGCGGTACAAGTGGCAATAGTGGTGCTGCTGGTGGTGGTGGTAGTGGTGGAAATGCAGGTTCGGAAGCAGAGCTTGCTGGTACTGATCCCAAGCAGATTGAACCTGGGTCTGGGTCCAAAATGAAGTAAAAAGGCAAATGTAGCAGACAAGATGCAAAGACAAGAAAGAGATTGGTCAAGGAAGAAAAGAGGAAATCTAAAGTCGGGCAAGTGTATCAATAGATGTCATGGTATGCTGGATGACATGTCGAACACCATTGATCCCATTGGACACGCGAATGCATTTTGTCGGCAAGCCAACCAAGTCTCTCAATGGTTTCTGTGCAAAGTCCTTAAACTCGAGTTTGACAAAGCCAGCGTCGATGGAAGATTGTGGTATGTCTGTGTGAATGGCATCCAAGACAGCTTCGGGGAACTTGCCGGGACTAGCAGTCGCCAGACAAATAGAATGCCGTTGGACTGGGCTCGATTGCGTGTGCCCTTGCTCTTGCTGTCGTTGATGTTGTTGTTGACGTGCGATATGATACTCTGCGGCAACAATACCCACAGCAGTATGAGGATCCAGGACCATACCATTTTGAGGGAGATCGTGTCCGCTGGCGAACCGCTGGTGAAAGTATCGATGGATGGTGTTGGAAACCTGGCGATCGTCGACACGATGAGAGGCAAAGAGAGAACGAGCGTGTCCAAGAACGCGATCTGAAACGGAGAAGCCACCCTGGGTCTTGAGCAAGGTCATGAGATGCTTGACTTTGGCAGAGGCATCGTCTGCTCTGTGGGGATCGTGGAACAGGAGATCGTGGGCATCGAGTCCGTTGGGTTGATCCTCAAGACCGACCAAGTACCAAAGCAGTCGTTCAAAGTTTGAGCTGACAAGAATGTCCATTGCCGGCGATAGGGTCTGGCGGACGAGATCAACTTGGGTAGCGAGCGACTGGTGTCGTTGGGGGCTGTTTTGGACAGGCTTGCTATAGGATCCTGTTTCAAGGAAACGATGGAGAATGTCGTTTTCGTTGGTGGCAATAATGAGCTTATCGATGGGCAGTCCCATAGATCTTGCATAGAATCCAGCCAGGATATCGCCAAAGTTGCCAGTGGGTACGCTGTATTGGATAGCGATGCGCGGCTGCAGAGGCGAGCTTAGACAATGGTCAAAATGCTCTGCAGTCAGAACAGTATCCGGCAGCGATTTCTTCATCACGCTGAAGAAGGAATAAAAGTAGTACGTGATCTGAGCAAGGATCCTCGCCCAGTTGATTGAGTTGATTGCAGCAAGATGATGCGTTGTGCGGAACCTCTCGTCCGAGAACAATGCCTTGACGATATCTTGGCAATCGTCAAACGAGCCATCGACTGCGATGTTGTGCACGTTTGCATCAAGAACAGATGTCATTTGCTGCTCTTGAATCGACGAGATGCGTTTATAGGGATGCAGGATAAAGACCTGGATGTTTGGTTTGTTGCGCAGACCATAGATGGCTGCGCCGCCCGTGTCGCCGCTTGTAGCACCCACAACAGTGATGCGATGCAGGTTGCGGCTCTGAGAAGCGGCATTCTTGCGGCGAAGGAACAGATCAAACAAGTTGCCGAGCACCTGCAGCGCCACGTCCTTGAAGGCAAGTGTCGGTCCATGGAACAGCTCCAGCAGCCACAGCTTGTCCGCCGATCCAGGCTGACTGGGATCTGGATGGATTGCGCTGCTTTGGATGGATGAATTGGGGCTTGTGGATGAAGTGGCGGCGGCGGAGTTTTGATCAGCCGGACGCAGACAAGGCAGCGGCACCACAGGCGTCACGACGGTCGGGGTCGCTAAACGTGCTGAACGAAGCGGCGGCAATGGCAGCAAGCTCGGTGTCGCTGATCTCGCTCGAGTCGATGAACAGCCGGAAGATGGCTTCCGCCAGCTGCGCGAAGCTAAGCCCAGAAAGCCTCGCGAGTTCCGTGTGCGTCAGCTTTGGGATGCTCTGCGGAACATACAGGCCGCCGTCTGGCGAGAGTCCCTGCAGCACAGCCTCTTCAAACGTCAGACCCTGCGAACCACCGCGTGTTGATCGATACTTCATGCTGTCGTTGTTGCTGCTGCTGCTGCTGCCGTTGTTGTTGTGATTGTTGTTGGTTGTGGTTGTTGCTGTGTGTGGAATCCATCGCCATGATCAATCTGACTCAGGTGACTCACATCTCATCTCCGCCAATCTCTGGCTTTCCTTTCCTTTCCTTTCCTTGATCCTCCTTTCTTCATTTTGCTGCACTGTTAATCTTCTTTATTGCATTTGCTATTGCCATTCAGCTAGTCTTCTCATTGCCATCATCTTTTGTTGATTCAACTGTTCTGCTTTGCTGTTGTTCTTGCTGCTGCTCTAATGATCGTCCACCAGTATCGCCGGGTCCTGCCAAACGGCCGCTCGTCAACGATGCCATCGAAGACTCGAGCGCGTCCATAGTGGGTACAGTGTTGGTATCTCGGAGCGTATCGTTTACTTTGCTGCCATCTACTCTTGTATCACTGCCACCGTCACCAGCATCGCGATCTGCTTCAACTGGATCCGTATTTCGTTGTTGCTGGCGTTGCTGCTGCTGCTGCTGCTGTTGTTGTTGTTGTTGGTCGCCAAAGAGTCTCCGAGCATATCCAAGCAAGGATGCCTGCGGCTTTTGCTCACCGGTGGATCCAACAGTCAGTGCTCGCCGTTGAGCAATTGATCCAGGCAAAACAAGCGAGAACCCATCGCTTTCATCCATGAAAAAGGCGTCGAGCAACGCAGCATTGCCACCACCACCACCTGCACCTGTACCACTATTCTGTAAAAGCCCTGGAATCTCAAGACCAGCATCCATCGCAAGCATCACTTCTCGTTCAAGATCGCGTCCTTCGGAATCATCAGCTGCTCCAGGATGATCCAATCGAGGATGGTTGCCCAGCCGCACACCATACGGTGCAGGAATATATGGCGCAACAACAATATCGCGTGTGGCTGGGATATCAGGAAACTCTGTGCTTGAAGGACGATCGGTAACATAGACTTGCAGTTTACACTGTCGATCCATCCATAACGGTACGTACAGATCCGAATATGTTACAAGCTCAATATGGGATGGCCAGTGCGGCAGTTTGATGGGTTCTGGCACAGTTGCTTGGTGCTGCTGTTTCAATGCATCAACCTACACGACAAGCAAACACAAACAAAAGCAGAGAGTCAGAGGCATGGGGTGTGCTTGTCGATTGAAGCAACGGTCGTCGCCATGATCGCAAGATATCAAGACTAAACCACAAAAATGAAATAATAGCAGGTAGAGCAACAGGAGCAAGTACTGATACAAACAAACAAAAAAGGCGCTTCTTACATGATCACGAGAAACAACCTGTTCCCAAGCAGTTTCGCGTTGGAGCTGCCATTTGGATACAGGCACCGTCAAAATCTTACATTCCACCTGTACACTGCGTCCAATGATTCCAGACAACGTAGGGAATCCAGATATCGCTGATTTGCGCACACTTCGCGTATATGTTGTTCTTGGTAACGCATTGAGAATCTGCACCACTGTGGGCGAGAGATTCTTGATTCCTTGCGTCATATTTTCGACTGGAATCACATCAATCCAGTAGAGCGATAGCTTGCTTGTTGTTGGATCCCAGACTGCTAGGCGCTGGCGCTCTGTCATCATCGCTGCTTGAGATGACGGTGCTGATGGTGATATCAAGGATCGATATGTTGGCGAGGTGACTGCAGCGTCAGTCTCCGTTGGCAAAAACGCTGCCATGTGGATGTTGTTGGTGTGCCGCAGTCCAACATCGATCCCTTTTGGGTTTCGATTGTCATCAGCGGCGCGTGAGGCTGCGGTACCAGCTGGATCGCCCATGTAGCTGTTCGCGTCGATTGTAGCCGATGCAGCTTGATCGCCATTTGAAAACAGCTTTTTAACAATATCCAGCGATGTGCGTGCATTGAGTCTGACGATGGGAGCAAGTCGCTTGGTGCCAACTTGAGAGGATCCAAGCAGTTCTCTAAACTGTGCATTAGAGCCTCCTGACGATGTTCGCAAGCGTCGCTGTGTGCCAGAATGCAGCATCCCACCAAACTCGTTTCCCGGTGCCGATGTCGCCAAAACTGTTGGTGCGCCGCTATGGCCAGTTGGATACACGGCAGATGATTTAGTACTTCCGCCGCTTATGCTGTTACTGCGAACTCCATTACTACTGCCACTACTACTATTACCGCCACCGCCGCCGCCATTGCTGCTGCCACGACCGTCGTCACCGCCATCGAAATCTGTATGAAAGATGTGGGTTGTTCCATGTGCAGTTGAAACCGAGATCCATTGAGAGTCAAAGCTTAATGAGATGTGCTTGATTCTCGCGCTGGTGTATCCACGATCGCATTTCAACAGACAGTTTGGCACCATTGATCCACGTCCAGCAGCTGAAAGCGCCAATGAGGATCCCATTGGCCCACGGGGAAAGAGTGACACGACATCCCACGCATAAATGGTAGTGCCTTCTATGCTGGCTGTGAAGAGTCGCGTTTCAGAGGCATCAAAACAAATGACTGCTACCGGGTTGTTATGTGGTTTGAAATGCGCAATGACACTCGCAGAGTCTGGCTCAGCAGCGTTCCGTGATGCAGGGTCGGGTCTCGCAAGTGATCCAAGAGTCTCCAGCGGTTTTGGCAGTATCCGAATAACAACCTGTCACGTATATACGCAAGTGGTAGTGGTCAAGAGTGAAGGAAGTAACAACACAGATCCAACATCAATCAGCCACAGGTTAGAGTCTAATCTCGCAAAGCAGATTAAGGTACTCACAGTGCCATCGAGTGGATCTCGCTTGCGCTCTTTGCGATGCTCATGCAATCCACTCGGCATCACGCCGTTTGCGTTTGCAGTTGCGCCGTGCATGGCACTTTGGTCAACGCCACTGGCAAAGTAACTGGATATTGCCTGATAACCATATTCACCAATCACTTTGACGCCACTTGCAAGCTCTTTGGCGACCTTGGTGGCAACCTCGCTTGGATTGACACTTGAACCAATAGTTTGATCAGAAGCTGGTGCCAAGGGTCCTACTGAAGTCATGGTTTCTGGTGCAGAGCGACGCTTGGCCGACACGCTGGACGGAATATATGCAATGTTGGTGGTGTATGCTATGATGCGCGACGCTAGGTCGAAAGTTGGCGAATCTCTGGTGGACACTGGACTCTGAATCACAGGCGTTGTCTGTAATTGCCTGTTTGGCGATGGCTGACGCGCTAGAGAGTCCTGGCCGACGCTTTGAAAACTAGATATATCAGTAGGTACAGTTTTGGTATCTGCATACGTTGCAAGAAGTGCAAACGTTGACAGAGAGTATAGGTTGATACAAGTTGCCAGATTCTATTGTATTCAGATAGTCCCACATGGACACGAATAAGATGTTATAGCTTGTCTGTTAGCTGTGGCACTACATTGTGTTTGCAGTCAGAGCATATAGTTTCATACCAAGGCGATATAGTTGCCGTTTTTGTCGATTCTCATGCCATCAATTGTTTGCATTCCAACATCAATGGAGTGGACGATACAAGGTGGCGAGAGTTGGAGAATATGGAGTTTAGAATAGGGCTGAGACGAAGAAGTAGATGCCGCGCTTGCTGTGTTGCTGCCATTGCTAGGTATAGTTGTTTCTCTGACAAGAGATATCGAGTATAGCACGAATATCAGTATATAGCTATTGATGCACACATCTAATCTGTGATGTGTCGGTGGTATTTACATGAACGCAGCCAAAGGCAGAGCCTCAGAACCAAGATGCTGGTGGTCTTGCGTCTGAATGCCGTGCGGTAAGGGAGGAAGGACCTGTGAGATTGCACCACGCCGCATATTGATCAGCTGCTAGCATAGTGGATTGTGAATATATGGCAACTGATGACAGTTGGCGTTTCTAATACATACTTCGATCGCGGTAACTGCATTCAACCCAGATCTGAGCGATATGACCTCTGAAGCCAAATCTGCATCTGTCACATCCCAGATTTGCAGGCCATGGTCATATCCCAGAAGCAACAGCAAGCTAAGAGGCACAGCACATGCTTCAATCAGTACTCTTATTTCTGAGGCAACAGGGATTTAGTTCTTTTCGACAAGGTATTCTTGAGATGTATATGTATATATACTTTTGTGGGGTGCTCTGGGATCGCCTCGAGATCCACTGGAACTTGGAGAAGATGATCTCCTCTGGCGATCGAACGGCTGAAGACGAAGGAGAGTAGAGCGAGGACTGAGCACTAGATGATGATGGTGATGATGATGCCGCTGCAGCAGGAGTGGGATTGATAGCTGTTGCCGATTGATTCAGAGCGGATTGCTGGTGTTGCTGGTGTGTGTGAATGAGATTTGAGGAAACAAAGGATGAGAAGCCCGAGACCAGACTCGACAGCGTGGCCAGAGTGGAAGGCGGACTGAGAGTGGAATGGGCGAATAGACTTGTTAGTAACTGACGCACCCTCCAGAACAAGAGCATCCTGTGCTGTAGGACATGGATTGCGACGTGCACAGACTGCGAGTAGATGCACAGGACAGTCCAAGCCCAGTGGAAATGACCCTGAGCCACGCAGCAACGACACTGTGGAGCAGGAGGCGCAGGGCCAGAGCCAGAGCCAGGGTTGTGACTGCAGCTTCATCTGGTGCTTGGATATCGGTCGTTGCTTCTGTCCATGTGCGCAGCAGCAGCCAGCAGCCAGCAGCCAGCCAGCAAGCACCAAGCAGCAAGCAGCAAGCGGCCCAGTGACTCACGAGACTGCAGCTGGCGCAAGCTTGCGGCCAACAGTGCGAGCTCCAATACCAACACCAATGCCAACAGCTGGCGAACGAGCAGACTCGGGCTGTTGTTGCATGGAGCAGCTGACAGTCGAGAGCCGATAGTGCGTTGATGGCGCGGAATGGACGAAACTGAGAGCAGTCACTGAGCAGTGAGCGGTGGATAGTTGATGCTGTTGTTGATGCTGCTGCTGAATGCGAGTTGGCGGAGTTGACAGACAGATCTGAGGAAGAAACTCGCAGCCAAAATCACAACTTGTGATCAGAGATCTCTCCTGCGCTGTTTATTGTTTGTTTATTGTTGCTACGAGTAACAGACTGCCGTCGCATGAGGTGGCGACTCCTTGATCCTTGATCCTTGATCCTGGGTTGCATCACAAACCTACAAAGCACGGCCAAGCACTCTGCCTGCTCGATCAACGATTCTGGCAAAATACTTTGGATCCAGAACACCATCGCGACCTTCGCTAAGGATCACATTGTTGGCAGAGCGCAAGAACTGGATGCCATCTATGCGCAGGCAGATCAGCAAACGGATCAGCAAACAGATGGAGAGCATACAGAGAGCATATAGAGAGCCAAAACAACAATCAGACGTACCAGCCATGGCACGTGCAGCATCGATATAGATGAATACATCGCATGATGCACGCATGCCGCTAATAACACCACTATCGCCTGCAAGTCCGACAGCAAAGTGCATGTGCTGTCGTCCCATAGACCGTAGTCCCGTTGCGACTACCATGCAAGTGCACTGTCAGCCATCAACTCAAGCGCACAGCGATTCAAGCCGCGCATGCACGGCACAGCACTCACGAATCGACTCGAGATTCTTGCGATAAGTGCCATGAACAACTATGGGGATCTGTGCCGCATCAAGGATCCGCTCCATCTCGACTTCAACCTGATAAACGAGCACCAACATCAGCATTTGCACCAGTATTTGCATGATGAAAAGAAGTCGCAGTATACAGCAGACTATGAAGCTGCTTACGCTGATTGAATGCCCTTGGTTCGCTCGGATCATCCACTTGCCATTCGAGTCATTTTGCCGCATTGCAAAGCGCTGCTTATCATTTGTGGCTACAATGCCCTGGATATCCTGCAGCGTGACGCCTCTGAACTGATTGCGTGCAAGCTGCAGGTACCAATTGCGAGTCAGAAACCATGAGCCGCCAAACCATTGACGGTTGCGTTCGTTGCCAAGGGTCGCTGGTCAGTTTGTTTTGGCTTCTGCTTTGGGCCAGATTCGACATCCTTATATATATATAGATAGAAATGAGGCGAATCAGAAAGCCACAGACCAGAACATCGACATCAACGAATCCATCGCTGGTCATTGCGATCCCCTCTTTGGCAGCACCGTGCCGCAGAATGAACGACAGAGCCTTGGAAAGTCGCACGGAATCACTGCTCTGTCTGTTGTCGCTGCTGCTGCTGTTATTGCTATTGTTATTGTTGCTGCGGCGACTTTGTTGCGATTGCTGTGGCTGACGCTGTTGTTGGGATTGTTGGGATTGTTGGGATTGTGGTTTCGCCGATGCAGGACGAGAGCGAGGTGGAGCATCAGCAGAAGGCGTCTGTTGTGGACGACTCTGCTGCTGCTGCTGCCGTGGCTGCTGCCGTGGCTGCTGCTGTGATTGTTGCATGTGTGACTCGGATGATTTACCTAAAAACTTGGGAAACCCAAGCCAACCCAAGACTGTTGAACTTGGTCCTTGTGTCATCGACAGTGCCAGTGTCAGTGTCAGTCCATGCCAGAACAAAGCGCAAGAAGCGACGCAAGGAGCGAAGCTGTCGGTAGCGCCATCGCACGCGGCCTGCGACTGCTGCACTTTCACGGCCGCATGGCGAATGATCTGCTGGATCTGCCCGATCTGCATGATCTCCTTGAGCTCGACACTCCCGCTCTGCACAAAGAGTCTGCTGAACCAACTCAACCAACTCCATCGATCCAACCAACTCCGTCGATCCAAGCTGTCGATGCTGGCGATGGTCTTGTTGTCGCTGCACGCGGACTTGGCCTTGCGAGAGTTGTGGCGGCGTCTGTTGCGCTGCACTGCGACCGGAGATCGCTTGTTCTGCTGCTTAATGCTCAACCAAGAGATATCGCTGTTCTGCGCCGTCTGATGCAGCCACTTGCATCACTCTCTGTGCTTGCATCCGCTTCGTCGGAAAGAGGGTCCATCCAGAGACTCATCCAGCAATCGGACGCCGATTCTCCCAACGATCCCTACTTTGATCTGTCGCTGTTCACTCAAATCACAAGCGAAACACCCTCTCAAACTCGTGCTGCCATCTATCTCGCTGGCGGCGTCATCTCAGCCTCGTCGCAAATCCTTGTGCTCGATATGCTCAACAAAGTACTGCCAGTCCACTTACTCACAGGCATCATTGTGCTGTCGGCACACAAAGTCCGCGATACTTCAACCGAAGCATTCATCCTCAGACTCTTCCGCGCCGATAACAAAGTTGGCTTCATCAAAGCCTTTTCAGAAGATCCAGAAGCACTGACAGGCGGTGGCGCGATTGGATATCTGGAACGATCCATGAAAGTCCTGTACTTGCGCTCAGTCTACTTGTGGCCGCGGTTCCATATCGATGTCAGCAGTGTGCTTGATACCATTGGCTCGATTGAACTTGTGGAATTGCGTATCCCGCTCACTCGCCGCATGAAAGACATCCAGGCTGCCTTGTTTGATTGTCTCCACGAATGCATCCTCGAAGTAAAGCGAACAAATCCAACGGTATGAACTCCTGATTGCTCGCACACAGCAATATAACATCTTCAGATATCCATCATTGACCCGTTTGCGGATGCGTTGGATACAATACTCAGCTCGAAACGGAGGATTTCAAACTTGAAAACGCTCTGTTCAAGTCATTCGATGTGATTATCAGGCTTCAGCTTGACCCAATATGGCATCGTGTTGGTCCTAAAACCAAACAGATTGTCAAGGATCTTCGTGTATTGCGTCAGCTGCTATCCTATCTTGTGTCCTATGACTCTGTCACGTTTTACTCGTTTTTGGAAACCATCATGGCTGCAAACGCGCCAACAGCAACATCTGTCTTTAAATCATCGGTGGAAAGTCCCTGGCTGTTGCTCGATGCTGCTCACACCGTGTTTTCGGCCGGCAAGGAGCGTGCATATCGTAAAGCGCCAGCGGCATCTGCTGAAGCAGCAGCTGTGGGCACTAACCAAGACAAAGCGCAGAATGTGCTGCTTGGTATTCCATCCAACATCATGCCAACACTTGAAGAACAGCCCAAATGGCGTGCCGTAGTTCAAATCGTCAAAGAAATTCTAGACGAGCGCCGCATGCTCAAGAGTGATGGTTGTATAGCTACATTTGCGAATCTTGTTTTCATCAAGCAGCTGCTGACTCTGCAGTTGGTTGGTCGCAATTGTAGGATCCATTCTGATTATGACAAATGGCGATCGTAGTGCCAAACAGCTTAAAGAGATTCTTTCCGACGTTGTGCCTGCTGGACTTGATCCCAACGGCACTGGCACTTCCTCATCGTTGCCCGAATCTTCTGGCAATCATCAGCCACAGTTTAGTTCAGCTGGTTCTCAAAAACTTTTATATCGCCTTTTGAGGAACTACTTCAAGTGGAAGGGCAGAATGTCAACAGTGAATAAGAATCTGCTTGGTAGATCTGCTGTGTCGAGCGACTCGCCATCACAGCAGAATAGCGCAGATCCGGAAGCAGCGCCACGCTCTCAAGGTCGCGATATTCAATCCAACTCAGCTACCGGCTTTGGCAGGGGTCGCCCAACCACATATACGCAACATTCAGCCTCATCTAGTGCCACTGGCGCTGGCGGAGGTAATCTGCAATGCAAGCGTCGATCTTTTATCTGCATACCATATTGCTGCTTTTGAAGACATCAAGCTGAGGCGGACAATGTGCTTTCTATTGATTAGGTCGTGGATCCGCACCACCAAATAAGCGACGTCGCGTGAGAGGCGCAAGTGCATCTGCTGCATCATCGTCACTTCAATCAGCTCCCGTTTCTTCTGGATACCGTCCCCTGGATCTCTCTGGCGCACCTCTTCCAGCAACATTTGAAGAAGAGGCTGATCAGATTGCCCAGTTTCTTCGTCAAGCAGATGATGAAGACGGAGATCCTGAACCCGATCCTTTACGAAATGACCCTACTATCTCATCTGATGGCGTCGATGCAGCATCGCTGCTCCACATTCATGCTTATTCTGAGACTTCCCAATCATTTTCAATGGGAGGACCCACTGGCGCATCGACATCTGACGACACGGATGATTTGACTGTATTCAACCAAAATGCGTCTGATGACGATGAATTGCTTGAAAAGTTGCGACCGCGATGGATCGTGATGTATGATCCCGATGTCGCGTTTGTGCGGCGTATTGAGACCTTCAAAGCATCTCATCCAGAACTGCAAGTCAAAGTATTTTTCATGGTATATGACAATTCAGTCGAAGAGCAGCGGTACTTGACCTCGATTCGTCGTGAAAAGGAGGCTTTTGAGAAGCTTATCAATCAGAAAGCGGTCTGTTTTGCTATCCACCCCCCCCCCCCCTTTGTCATTGTTTCTGAATCTTGGGAGGGTGATGGGTTTAGGTGACTGACTCTGTTTGAAATATGCCTATTTGATGGCGTCATGCAGACCATGGTCATTCCGATTGATCAAGACGGCCGAGTTGCGATGGATGCCGAGGATCTGTTTTGGCAAAACGTTGACACGCGGCAAGCTGGCGGCCAACGCCTGCGCTCAGCCAACACACCATCGCAAATCATTGTTGATACTCGCGAGTTCAGATCGTCGCTTCCGTCGCTTATCCATGCCAAGCGCATCAAGCTGCAGCCCAGCACGCTCGAAGTTGGCGACTACATCTTATCCCCAAGGATTTGTGTAGAGCGCAAATCCATATCAGATCTCATCGGTTCTCTAAAAAGCGGACGACTGTACAATCAATGTGAAGCCATGTCGCTACACTATGAGATACCCGTTCTTCTCATCGAGTTTGAGCAAGGTCGTGCGTTTTCCTTGATGTCCACCAGCGAAATCGTCAGCTCTGATATCTCATCGAGTGACTTGACCAGCCGCATTTCGCTGCTGTGTCTGGCGTTTCCCAAGTTGAGAATTATCTGGAGTTCTAGTGCGGCAGCCACAGCAGACATCTTTGCGGATCTCAAGGTCTTTGGCTCTTTGCTTTTATGCGCTCTACCAACTTGTGTTTCTGGTTTATCTATTCATTTGCTAGTGATAACGCTATAATTGCGATACAAGTGTCTGACGCTCGTCTATGTGTTCATCTTAACATCATACAGGCAACCGAACGCGAGCCTGTTCTTGAAGATGCGATGGCAGTTGGTGTTGAATCGCAGCTAACGATCAACAGCGCATTCAATATCATCCCAACGGTAGGTTCCTTGTAACACTTGCTTGCATCCAAGGCTGTTTAGTAATCTGCAAAACGATGCAGCCAAACTCGCAAAGGCTGATTCCCCTATGTTTGATGATATGGCATACGCCAACTCGACCCTCAAAACCTAGGATATTCTTCAATCACTTCCAGGAATCGATTCAAAAAACTATCGCATTGTCATGGGTCATGCACGCAACCTGCGGAATCTCACTGCTCTTTCACGAGAGGCTTTACAGACGATTCTGGGTCAAGAAGCTGGAAAGAGACTGCATACCTTTATTCATTCTAATCCCAAAAACGCCAGTCGAGACGTGCAATGAACGCATGCAACATCTGTGTATAATTATACCTGTATTTATTTGTTTGTTTGTGGGTGTTTCTCTTTTATTACCGACTATGAATACCACTTATTGTCCTATTGGTACATCCTCAAACTCTTCTTCCTCATCATCATCGTCGTCGTCGTCGTCGTCATCGTCAGGATCATGATCTGCTGGTCGTTTTCTAGTCAATACGCAACACACATACAAGTATAAGTCAAACGGTAACTTTGTCAAACACATAAAGAGAATAGATATCCGCAGTCAATAGATCTACAAGCGGCAGCAGTTTAGATACTCAACAGAGGTAGCATAGTGAATGATTCCACTGGAACAGTTTCGAACTGGATATTGTCATCGTCATCGTCATCATTTTGATCATCATTGCCATCGCTGTTGTTATCGGTATTCAGTAGATGCGAAACTGAATAAGGCCGTCTTGTGACAGCAGGCAGTTTTGAGTCTATTGCATCGCTATGCTGCTGCGAGAGTTGCTCTTGTGCAGACTGTGATGCAACTTGCTTGGCAAGATTCGCGTAGTATTCAGCGATATCTACAAGATATACGTAAAACGATGGTACCAAAAGTCAGATGCATGTGCAAGAAGCTAGTACCGCAAACAAAGACAGCTATTTTTGTCATTACATCGCGCATGGTCAGGATCAACTTGGTTCTCGCTGTCATTCGCGTCTAATGCACCCTCATTGTTGTGGTGCCCGTTGCCCGAATCAATCTCGACAATGATTTGTGCGGTAGACGATGCCGATGGATCCTTTGTGACCAGTCGTGACTTTTCTGCAGCCGAAATCGGTGCGGCGTGTGGATCAGGCAAAACAGGCTTGGAACTTGATGCGTGGTCATGAATACAAACGCAATATCACAGTAACCAGTTGCATATAAACAAGGATCAGCAAGATACAGTGTAGAAAGATTGATGCACGGAAACTATAATCAAATAGAGCCTTGAACAGCGTAGCTATTGAGTATGGCAAGTGCAGTTTGAGACTCTTACTCTGGTATCGAAACCTTGTCTGTCTGTTTGAGAAGCTCAATGATTGGCCAGCACTCTGTCATAAACCTGCCGCCATAAATGCACACATGCATAAGCAGCAACAACCACAGATAAGATTTCTCATCTTTGGTACCTGTCGCCTGCAATCGTGTGTATACATGGAATCGTGGCAGCAGATCCCTACCGGGTTTTGACTTTACTCGAGTCTTTGTCTTCAGACGCCTGATCGAGCCGAAGCTCTGTGCGGCAGACATCACACAGTGGGATCATATCGTGGGTCATTTCCTGTCATGGTTGAATCATGGATGCAGGATTAATAAAACAGTGCAATGAAGGAGCATACTGCAGATATCAAACACGCCGGTCTAACCAAGAAATGGATATCTAGTGCTGCAAACTCTTTGTCGCATGTCGGGCACTTGAATGGCACGTGTGTGCGTTCCTATCGCATAGATGCATGATCCATCATCCATCAGAAAGTGAGTGAGTCAATCAATCAATCACATATTTTACAACCAGTGTTATCAATTGTACAGATACAGGCAGATACACATCAGTCGCTGAATCTCACTTACTGCATCCACGGCTTTCTGTATCAGCTTTTCAATGCAGTTGATCTTAAACTTGACGACATTGACAAAGTGCCGATAGTCAATGTAATAGTATGATTTGGACTTGCGCATCGGCTCTCGAGTTGTCTTTGAGGACACTGCCATATCATTTTTGCTTCGTATCTCTTCCCAGCGGGTTTCTCTGGCGAAGCATCAGCGGAGCGTTAGCTTTGGATATTGATGATGACAACGATATTGACGATGTTGATGATGAAAGAGCGGCATAATAAGGAGGGGAGCAGAGCTTTGCACTTGCACTTTGAGCATGCCGTGCGAACGCAGATGGCCACAGATGCGTTGAAGATCCTTTGTATTGACGCCAATGGCAGCCGCGAGCTCATCGTCTCGCATGCTGTGAGAGCAAGGATGGATGGATGGATAGTTGGTTGGATGGATATGAAGAGACGATCGAGAAGCAGCGAAAGTCAGAGAACTGCGTGCAGCTGTTCGAGCAGGACAAGCAGCACAAGTCTTTGATAGACGGTGGCGGAGAATGGAATCTGACTATGGATGCAGCGACAGAATGTCGAGGATGATGATATGGCGCGGCTCGTAGAATGCGCGGGCCACGAGCCCCACAAGGCGCCGGCAGATGTCCATTGCAGGCGCCGTTTGTGTTTGTTTTTCGACAAATCAGAACAACAACAAACACAACAACAAACCAGTCGGCAGCATCGTTGTGTGCACACCATGCGCCAGTCAGCTCTGCATCTCGCTGCATCGGCAAAGTGCTTCAAGAACATCGCTCTCGATATGCGCATCGCTACCCACTTGGCCGCACGCTCGCTCTCCTCGCAATCCAGCGACTCTGCAACCACAAACAGCAACAAACCATTCTATGTCACTTCGCCCATCTTCTATGTCAACGCTGTCCCGCACATTGGCCATCTATACAGCGCTGTGCTCGCTGACTCGTTGGCTCGCTGGCACGCGTTCAAACGCTCGCCATCAATTTACAGCACTGGAACAGACGAGCATGGTCTCAAGGTCGGATGCAGCGCTGCTTCGCTTCCAAATGCCGATTCCGATCCCAATGTCGATGCTGTTGCTGATGCTGTTGCTCTCGCTGACATATCGTGAGATCCAAAAACACCATATCCGTCAATGGGAATTCCTCTCTCAGATTCAAGAAGCAGCCGCCATGGCCAACACCGATCCAAAGACATTCTGCGACGGCATTTCAGAAAAGTTCAAGGTCCTGTTTGACCAATCCAACGTTGCATTTTCCAGATTCATTCGCACAACAGATACCGATCACCAAGTCGCTGTTACCCATCTATGGGTCAGTCTTGCTCTAAAAATCAGTGTCATCTATCGCTCAGTATTCTCACGTTTTGGTGCAATCTCATTTATATTGATGGTCCGACTGTTTTGTTTGGGTTTATTATACTGCTTGTAGGAGCGGCTCGTCAAGAATGGATACATATACAAGGGGTATCACGAAGGCTGGTACTGCATATCAGACGAAACCTTTTATCCTGAGACGCAGGTTGAACCCTCTCCCACAAAAAAAGACGTCATGGTCAGTATCTACCCGTTTCAGCATTGTTCGATAATAGAGATGCTTGGTATTGACAATCATGTTGGTACAACTCTATAGATCTCAAAGGAGACTGGCAAGGTTGTTGAATGGACAAAGGAAGAGAACTACAAGTTTCGATTAAGTGCATTCAAAGATCGTCTGATTGCATGGCTCGAAGAAACACCGGATAGTAAGTGGCATCACAATTGCACCACTCAATGCTGTAACCAGGCCTTGATCGCAATCTCACTCAATCCAACGCTCTTTATGATGCATATCAGTCATCTTACCCGAGTCGCAGTACAACCTTGTTCTCAGTATGCTCAAGCAAGGCGATCTAGCAGATCTATCTGTTTCTAGACTCAAATCACGTTTGCGATGGGGCATCTCTGTTCCAAATGACGACACGCATGTCATTTACGTTTGGCTCGACGCACTCACAAACTATCTCACAGTGACAGGATATCCATGGAAGAATGTCGAACCTGGCAGCCCAGACGAGGCCCAAGTCGCAGCACAACATGGATGGCCTGCTGATATTCACATTGTCGGCAAAGACATCATCAAGTAAACCCTCGCCATGATGCTTTCAAACTTCGTTTACATCTGTGCGTATGAGCAACCAAGCCTCTGACTTTGCAATACTTGTTGATATAGATTCCACTCAATTTACTGGCCAGCGTTCTTGATGGCAGCAGATCTCCCCACGCCGCGCCGTATTGTATCGCACGGCCACTGGCTCATCAACCAACAAAAGATGTCAAAAAGCACAGGAAACGTTGTTGACCCTCACGAACTGCTTTCCAAATACGGCACTGACCCCGTTCGATACTTTCTGCTACGCGACGGCAGCATTTCCATCGATCCCGAGTTCTCTCATACAGTGATTGAAGCCAGATACACTTCGACTCTGGCCGGTCAGCTTGGCAATCTTGTCAGCAGAGCAAGCGGCAAACGCATCAACCCAACTGGTGTTATTCCTAAATCGATGGGAGACTGCGGCGATCCGGATTTGATCGACCTCGTTGAGAAACTTGGTGCTGCTCCTGGTTCGTTACTTTTTACACATTTGTGTCCTTTAAAAAGCTTGCTGATATTGAGTGAGATATCGATGTGCACGCTTGTTTATTGACACATTGCTGCTGCTGTTGTTGTTGTTTTTAGCTATTGTCGATGCACATTTTAACGCAGTCAACCTACCCCTTGCGATTGAGACCATTGAAAAGCTTATCGGCGGCATCAATCAATACTGGGGTGTTCACGAGCCCTGGCATATTGCCACACGAACAGACCCAGCATCTCAAAGCAAACTATCTGCCATTCTCTATGTGACATACGAAACCCTACGAGTGGCTGCCTTGTTGCTATTGCCCATCATGCCAACCAAGGCGAGTCAGTTACTTGACCAACTTGGCGTAGATCCCACTGAACGATATTGGGATAATGTTGGAGTGGGTATGCGATGGAAACAGCCGGGTGAATATCCTGATACTGTTCTTCCTGCTGCTGCTGCAAAACAACCTGTTTTGTTTCCTCGCATTGGATAAAATCCAGTGGCGGCACAGTAAAGTGGAAGGGGGGATTGTGACAAGAGCAACATAGCTAGTTTGTAACTGGAATGGGTAGTTGACGATCATTGCTGTCACTCCTTTTGAAGACAAAAACAAAGCTTGAAGTTGAAAATGAAAGTGCGAGCTTCCAGCTCGTCTATATGAGATCTCAATCGAGGAATCGTCAACCTATGTGTCTGATCTGATTCAGCTCCCATGCCTCGGGCAGTCCTCCCTGTGTGATACACTCCTCACAAACATTGCTCGCCCATCAG